>BMAV01023821.1:222079-287757 GCA_019973955.1 Trichonephila inaurata madagascariensis
ACTGACGGCACTTCGCACGAATACACTGACGGCACTTCGCACGAATATTCTCTGAAATCCACTCTTCCAAGATATATGGCAACACGGGTTCTATGATGAGTATTTTAGCGTGAAGGCGAATAGTTTTATAGCAGAAATTGCATTTTCCGCTGACGGCGCTTTCAGCGGATTGCAAAGATTATCATTTTTGCCCCGAAAAAATAGTTAATGTCAAAATTTTAGTCTTATTTTTTTTCGTATGTTAATGAAGACCTTAAAATAAATATAGACAAATCATTTTCTAAGTAAACGGGGTACATAATTAATTTTACAGTTGAATATCTTTAATTAGGTCTAGTGGATTAAGTTTCCCAAAGTTGAGCATTTTGTTTATGTATATCCCTTAATTTTCAATGTAGGGATCCAAAAAAAAAAAAGTATTGCATGAAAAAAAACTGCTGTAAATCATAATGCGGTACATAAAGGGTTAAATAGGCTCTTTCTAACAGTAAGCAAAAAAGAAAGTCTTGAACAATTTAAATCCTTGTTTATAAATTGCAAACCGTATTCTATTTCAATTATATTGATATGAACAGTACATGAAACGCGTTTTTTCTTTTTTGCAGCTATGTTCCGGCGAAAGGCTTTCTTGCATTGGTATACTGGGGAAGGTATGGATGAGATGGAATTTACCGAGGCCGAATCGAACATGAATGATCTGGTGTCCGAATATCAGCAATACCAAGAAGCGTCTGTAGATGACGAGGGTGACTTCGAGGAAGAAGAGGTTGTCGATGAAGGTGTTTAGGTAAAATTTCGAGTTCTACATTTGAAGTTCAAGTTTAATATACTTTTTTTTCCAGAAATGATCAGTATTTTGAGACTATATTAGAGTTATAGAATTGTCAACACTATCCTGTTGCACAATACTGTCAAAACAATCATTCTATGAAATGTACAACATTGTTTACTGTTACTAATAATTATGTAATAAAAATATATTCACAATGTCTGACTTTTTTATGTATTAAGGTATCCGACCACTTGCGAGAACTTTTTTAAGAAAATGGAGATATGGGAATTTTTTTGTGATTTTTAGATTTATTTAGTATATTTTGAGTAAGAAATCCTAAAACTGAAAACAGCAAAAAAATTATTAAATTGAGAAAAAACTGGTAAAAATGTACAAAAAATTACATAAACGGGACCCACTCTGTACAAAAATTTTATGAACAAATTTTCAATTTTGATGTATTACTTTGTTATTCATGTTCCAAATGACCTTCAGGATAAGAGATAATTTAATTTTTACAAAAACTAGAGCATTTTATCTTAGTGACTACATAAAATAGCTTCAAAAAACAGAGATTATATTCACATAAAGGACTGTAATTTTTGAAATAAAACAGTGATTGATAAATCTGAATGTTAAAACTCTTCTACTGTTATACAGACAAAACACAAAAAATTTCAGCTAATTATTTAAAAAACTTTTTAAGCAATCGCTGTCCCCGTTTGAACTTTTCGCAAAAAACACATTTCGAGTAAAACGCATTTTAAAGTTTGACATCTTGGGTAAAGTTATGGCATCTGCTTTTACAAAAACACTTGTAGTTTTTGTTCTAATTAATGGAATATAAAAACTTTGATATTTTTATAAAGCTAAAAAGATCTATAAAATAAAATCATAAAACAAATTTGTCAATTGTTGAAAAAATCATGATTTTAGGATAGTTGGATATCTTAAGGTCTCGCAGGAATTTTAAATTGCAAATTTTTCAATTTTTTGAAAAAGAATATTTGTTAAAGCCTCTTAATATTTCTGAGAATTTTGATACCAAAATTGGAAGCTCTTACATTACGAACACAAAGTTATTGAGAAAAAAACCCATCGAAACTTAAACCCTATCTCTTTCTTATATTTAACTTCCTTTTTCTCAAAACAAAAACTGTTAGCTTTCATGCAGGATTTTTCAGAAACTATTCATGATATTAATTTAAAATTTCGTACACGTGTTCAAAAAAAGGCTCTTCATAAATCGTACCTCAATTTTCAAAATTTTTTAACGGAATTTTTTTTTATTTGAATTTTAATTTATTGTTTTCTTAATTTTAAAATGTTCGCTATAATTGTATTTAAAAAAATTCTTTTCTCTAAATTTCTTAAAAGTTGGTATAAAAATGTTCACTTTTGAAGTTTTACCAAGTAACTAATTTTGTAAATTTTTATCAATGTTGTACTTCAGAATCCTGCGCGGTGTAAAATACTGATTTTCATGTTTTCGAAAAATTGTGTCCAATTAAAAAAAATATTTCTTTATAATTTTTAATTTTTTCTCTACTTCTCAAATTTTTAGAGAATTTATGTAAGTATATAATTATCATGTGTATATAAGTAAAAAATCCAAATTATTGCTTCGTCGTATTGCTAAGTTACATTGATTTGAAAAAGGATGTTTTTATTTAGCGCACTGATATCGGTAAAGAGTCCACTGACGCCTTAAAAACAACTGAGCCTTCATCTTTACTAGTGAAATGAACTGCTTCAATAATGTATACTTTTTTGCAGCATTTTTAATTATATCCAAATTAGAATTTATACATAGATAATGATATTTGAATTTTAATGTACATATAATTTTTGTTTCAAAATTAACTATATTGGATTACATTTAGCTGGGTGCTTTTTATCATGAAAGACGGAAAACAAATTTTTCTGCTTGAATGAAACTTGCTTTCAGTTCGAAATGAATATTTTGTAATGAAATAAAACTAGATAATGATTTTTAACGAAATATAAATTAAAAGCGATACTGAAATTGCGTTTAATTCGAATTTATTAAATTTTCTATGACTATAAAGTTAATTCTCAAATTGGTAGAACAATTACAAGCGTAATCACCTTCTGCTTAATGATGCAATAAATTATTACAAGGATGCAATTAGTATTACATCCCACATTTGTCTTATATTTAGAAAAGCATTAATATAATGGATTTTGTACACATTGTATTTTTGGTGAACAATTAATATGAAGGAAGCAATATTAAAACATGCCAAATAATGGCAGCTTTGTCCTCCAAAAACTATCTTTAGGCAAATAAATTCATTACTTATATTTGGTAACTTTAATTTCAACAAACTTCTAATTTGAATTAAAATGAAGGTACACATCAATAGATCTGTCATTGGAGAGTTGAAAACCTTGTTTTTTGAAAAGTCAAATGTATCACTTTATTGCAATTAAATTTTATATTAGCATTTGATATGAATCGAGAACATTTTCCCTTTCAATAAATTTATCAACGAATTTCGCTTGCACTTTTGGTTCATTACTATATATTTGCATATATAATTACTTTTAATACTAATTTTGAACTGTAAAACGTAATGTGCCTTTAAATCTGATATATTTAATTTTCAGGCTCTTAATTTAAAATCTATTTTAACGATCGTGTTCTAATTTTTTCAAAAACGAAAGTTATAATAATTATCTAAGAACTTTTACATGCAAAATATTCGTGTGTGTATAACTACGAATATATTTGCCGTGCAATTTCATTGATATAAACTTTTACAATTGTTTAGTTCTATAAAATAAGAATTATTACAATTAAATATTTATAAAAATCTAAATATGTAAATGAGCTGTAACTGTGAATTTTCGGCTGAAGGAAATGTTTTGAATAATTCGCAAGTTTGAATTCCCTTGTGTATCGTGTTAACAATAAGAGAAATTTCGTATTATATACGAACAAAATCACAAAACTTTTCGATATCCACGTAAGGAAACTGAAAAAAAAAAACGTTTTATTCATTTTAAGACGATTGAATTTAGTTGCATAACAAAACCTTGGTGCTTTGCATTTTTATACCATAAAAGGTTGAATGTTTCTATTTTATAGATTAGTACAACTAAAACTTAGATTGACAAAATTGTTTATTGGAATTTTGTGCATTTACGTCTAATGTAACTAAAGTATTTACATTTATAAACTACAATTTATTTTAAATTTCTTATTTCAATTTAGACCTATTCAGAAAGTTCTCTTTCTTGGCTCACGTTTCCTTGGGTTTTTTTTTTTCAAAAGAGCACAATAAACGAAGATATTGATATATTACTAATGCTTCTTGAATGAAATTTCAACAAGTGTTTTTAAAAAGCCTTTCTCAACTATTCTTAAAGAACATTTTATCTCGGTTGGTAATTTTTTTTAACTATTAAAGATTGCAAACGTGTTTCTAGGAATACATATAAAATTTCTTTCACTGACTCAAGAATATGAGTAAAGATTAAATTTTATAAGATACACATACATGTTCCTTAACATTTTATACCTAAAATATGTTGAAAACAAATGCTGTGTATTTTGTCCATTTTTTTAAGGAAAAGTAAACACTTACATCGACTTTTATCTATCCAATAATTATAAATCAAGTTAAAGTTTAATACTGGCGTACTGACACATGAAATTCAATGAAGAGTGGTCCTTGGATTTCTTAAGCTTTCTGCAAGTTAGTAAACCTAATACCTGTGGCTGTATATTTAACGAGATATTAGCATAAAGTTTGAGACTTTTTTTTATAGAATATGTATGGTTATTATGCAATTGTGAATGAAACTAAATAGAAGGCAATGAAAGATTGCTCTAGGACTGACGACTATGCTAAATGAATACGAATGAAAATGTCTTTTATATGCAAGAAGAGTGAATTACCCACGAAAGAACTTTTTTCATTTTCTAAGTAGTTTGTAGCAAACTCGCAATTCGTAATTTTTAACACTACCCTCTCATCATAATTGGAATAGAAAGAAGATATAATAAGATACAATTTCATAAATTGCTGTCAAAATTAATTGAAGCGTAAACGTTTTTAAAAAAAATCACTCTCAGGGCGTGCTCTGTAAAGGTGAACAGCGCAGAGAAATTCCCTGCTTTGCCATGGGTTGAATAGCGCGCACACCCAAAATGACAAAGCTGTCCTTGCTTCGAACTTCCATAAAGAGTCGGTGACTCCGGTATTCAATTGATGGACAATGTTTTCCTCTTCATCCCTTCTCCTGCCAGAGTTGGGAACTCTCAAGTAGATCTGTACACATTAGTTCTTATTCTTGTTTCCTTTGCCTTAATTAGTTCCTCTCCTAGTGTTAAACCAGCGTTTTTCTCAAACTGTGGGGCGCCCCCCACCTTGAGGGGCGTGACAACTCTACGAGGGGGGGGGTGAGTATATTGAAAAGTCGAAAACAGAAGATTATTTCTTTAAAAAAAATTATTTACTGTAAGTCAACAAACAAAATACGTTCTGACATAATAAAAAATAAAATGCTCATTTACGCTCTAATATATTACTTATAATTGTATCAGTCCTACACAATGGATTTGAAGATTAATTTAACAATACTATATATAAATTAAGAACAAGTTTAATAATTACCAGTGACCCTATGGGATTGTGTGTGTTATATATAAAATTATGTAAAAAAGTAGCACTTATCTTGACAATTTTGTATGGCTTATAATTAATCCCTTAACTGTGCGGATTAACATTTACGTGATTAGATTCTCAAAGCCAACACGTTTTCCATTTAGGCGTGCTTATGTGATGTATTGGGGGGGGGATAAAGAAGCAAATAATCTGAAATAAGTATATCCTTCTGAAACATTGTGAAAATCCTTTTATTGCATTCCAAAGCCTTCGGAATAATTGTATGGTTAGCAGTGCCCAAAAAGATCGTACAGCGTTTATATAAGCCGGTGGCACTTTGTATCGTAGTCTTAGCATCAAAGTATAGTATTATCGAATTCCACACATTATTATTTTATGAGGGGGATGCGATGAAAATTATGATTAAATATTGTGTCGCAAATAGTGAAACTTTAAGAAGCACTGTGTTAAACTATTTTTTTCCCATCAATTGGTGCTTTGTGACCACAAATGCCTATGTTAGACTGCATAAATTACAATGCCATTGTTGGTCTGAACTTAGTGTGACGATAGCAAATCCGTAAAACAGTGCTTCTCAAAATGTGGGGCGCGCCCCCCTAGGGGGGCATGATAACTCTAGGAGGGTGGCGTGAGCATATTGAAAAGTAGAAAACAAAACATCATTTAAAAAAATATTAATGTATTGAAATTAAACAAACAAAATACATTCTGACATAATGAAATATATATACTGATATAATACACTTATAAATGTATCAGTACTATACAATGTACTTTATAATTAATTTAACAATACTAAGATAAGAACAAATTTAATCATCAGTGACCGCACAGGCTTGTCATATATAAAATTATATGCAAAAAGTAACACTTATCTTGATAATTTGTACAGTTAAAATTAATCCCTTAACTGTGGATTAAAAGTTACGCGATTCACTCTACAATGCCGCCATTATGCACGTATGCATGCGTATGTGGTGTATTGGGAGAGGAGAAATTGAATAAATAAGAAATCGTCCGGAATAAGTAAATCCTTCGCAAACATTGTTAAGGTCATTTTATTGCGTTCTAAAGCCTTCAGAATAATTTTATGGATAGCAGTAAATAGAAAAGATCTTATTTCGGAAAGACTTATATATACGCCCAGAGCAACTTACGCACTGGCTGAGCGTGACGTTTATATACGCCGGCGGCAGAGAGGTTAAAGTCGTATTCTAGCTTTGGCGCCAAAGTATACTATTGAATTCAATACATGGTTATTGTAAGGAGGGGGTGCGATGAAAATTGTGATTGTGAATATTGGGTCGCAAGTATTGGAAGTTTGAGAAGCACTGCCGTAAAAGGTTTTCTTATCCCGCTATGTAACCCCTATGGATATAATGTATAGAGAAAAACATTTCATACAAATAACTAAGTAGCTCTCATAGGAGGTGCCATTAGGAGTTGTGCGTATCGCTTATTGGTTCTAAGTAAAGAATTAGGGGATTCAGCTTTACAAACACGGAACATAAAGAGCTATATTATAATGGAAAAAAGTATTTATACTCCTCTTTACCTTTAAAGTCTTTCATTTCCTCTTGTAAATTGTCATAAGGTTAGTTTAAGTTCAACCTCCGTAAATTTAGTAAATGAAAAGGCATCCGGCAATGAAATATAAATTAACATCACTTTTAAACAATAGTTTTAAAGTTATTTAATTCCCCAATGTTAATCCAATGAGTGTCCTGTGTCGAAAATGTATGGATCTGGTGGTTTAAAAAGATTTAGAAGTTGGTGTGAAACTCGTGGGAAGTGAAGATTAAAAAGAGAAAATTATATATATATATATCCACAGCTAAAAAGTGAAAGTCGAAAATAAAAAGCTTAATCTAGCTTCAATGTAAAGAATATGCAGCATTAATAAATTCTTTTCTGTTGTAAGAATTAATAATTTTTAACTGAAGAAACTTGTATGAGTTAGAAACTTATTTGTAATAAAAATCAAATAGTTTTCAGACGAAAAGGAAGTTATCTAGAAGTATATCTGCTAATACTGAAACTATCAATATTTTCAGAATTTTTATAAAAGTATTGCTGAAAAATGTCAAATATATTCTTTACTGCTTGGGTTTAGTAATGAAGATTCGTGTGTAAAAAAAAATCGAAGTATATTTCTCGTTAAGCCGGGAGCACTCACGAAATCTAATTCTAGGAATACTGATTATATGTTACAAATTATATATACCTTATTTATATATCCTTATATATATATAATTATATATATATATATCCTCCTATATGGCACTCTTCACGTAAACTTAAATATATTTATCACATCTCCCTTTTTTTGGAAAAAGCAAACGTTTTCTTACAGCCTCAAGGTACTTGGGGTGACTGAGTTTCCCACGCGACCACTTTTGTTCCGAAATATTTTCTATGAACAAGCTACAATTTTACCTGTGAATGCCTTAGTAGTTTTGATTGATGTGTTGTACGATTCATTATTTTTTACAAATGTAAATGAACGGAATATAAAAGAAATCTCTATTGGATGAAGGGTGATCTCTATTGGATGAAGTTAAAACTAATCAAATAAGAGTAGAACCTGATGAAATAATGGATATTAATCCTGATAGCGAAAGTAAATTTGAGAAAGGTGATGAGAGCATGAAACGTTTGAGATGAAAGGAAAAATTTCAATTTTTACCTACGAAAAATCCATCAAAAAAGATATGAACCCACAAATGTACACAAGACACATTGCACCGTGACAAAAGGACACAAGCCAGAAAAAGTCCTACATGCTATTTGTCAATCTTCAAAGGGCGACCAAACTGCAATAATTTGAACAAAATAGGACGGTTTTTCCTACAAATATTATTCTTTTAATGTTAACGATAAACATGTGATTTGTGTTCTTTAAAGTCACACACCTTTGAAACATTTTAGATAAATTTTATTGGATTTTTATCTCAAAATATCAAAAAAAAAAAAATTAAAAAGTCCTTTAAAAGTATATTAAGTATACTTTCTTTTAGTTAAATTGTTGGCTAGAATTACGATTTTTATCGAGTAAAAAAATTTTTTTTATAAAAAATGATTGAGGTGACTCAGTTATCCCGCGTGACCATTAATGTTAGTATCGAGTGCACGCTTGCTCCCGGGTTAAGAAGACGAGAAACGGATAATTCCTAAAAGCATAAAAGATTATAACCATCAATTGTGATTTATCCATAGTAAATGACACTGTGAACGCCCACTAATGGCGAGTGACATTGCAATATATAAAAATTTTGAATTCAATTTTAAAAAAAATTACTTTCAAAAGATCAATTTAAAGAATTCATTTTATGACTTAATACATATAAATCAAGTTTTATTTATAAACATAAGAAATCATTACCATTTTCTCTTTTAATGGAAGCATCAAGAAAAGAAAATCTATTTTTAAATAGATTTTATTGAATGAAGCTTTTAAATTATGATTTTCTGAGTGTGTGTAACTGACTTTTATATAATAAAGATTAATTAACTTTATAACATTACAAAACTGTAATGTTACGTCTATAGTTATTACTATCAAAGGTTACTAAAATAAATTCATATTGCATCCAAAAAAGGCATAATTTCCATTTAGTTCTTTAACTCAGCGTTTCTCACACTGCGGGGTGCCCCTCTGGCTAGCGTGATGACAATACAGGGAGGGGGGAAGTGTCAAAAAGTCGAAAATAAAAAAATTATTTTAATTATATGTATATTAATTTGCTGAAAAGAAGCAAAACAAAATACATTCTGACACATTTACATTTATATAAAATACTTATAAATGTATCATCACTGCACAGTGAATTTGTTAATTTTTCAGTACTAAGTTAAGGTATCAGGCTACGTTCGGAACCGTGATTTTGCAAAAGTGTATAAATGGATGTTTATGATATTTAGTGTCACTTAGATTAGAAAATGTATGTAAAATTGTTTTAAGAATAGTATTACAATAAAAAATTATTTAAGTACAATATTTTGACAAAAAATGAACATAGAATGACCCATTTTCAAAATATTCTCCTTTTGTAAAAAATGCTTATATTATAATATTTTGCCTGTATATAGCTCAAACCTCTGTACAGAGGCTCAACTAGAATTTTTGAAATGTATAACTTAGAAGTGGGTTTATCCAGGCTTTACGACAACAGAGGGGATAAATTTTAAGAAAAAAAAACGCCGATAATTATTTCAATGGGTGGTAACTCTGAAAATGTGAATTTTTCAAAAATCGTAGTTGAGCCTCTGTACAGAGGTCTGAGAGATGTACAAGCAAAATATTATAATAGAAGCATTTTTCACAAAAGGAGAACATTTTGAAAATTGGTCATTCTAAGTTAATTTTTTGACAAATTATTGTATTTAAATATTTTATTTGTTAAAATATCCTTAAAACAATTTTATACATGTATTCTAATCTAATTGACACTAAATATCATGAAAATTATCCATTTATACGCTTTTTTAAAATGACGGTTCCGCACGTAGTCGGATACCTTAAGAACAAAAGTTCAATGAAATTTCTAGTGACTTCCATGGGGGGTCTTATACATTAAATTATATGCAAAACACAATACTTATTGTGATAATTTTTATGGTTCATAATTTAAATCGTATTGTAGCTTTAGCGTCACAGTACATTACTATTGTATTAAATATTTTTATATTCAATACCCGAGGAATGCCACAATGAAAATTATGATGGAAATTGGGTCATAAACATTGAAAGTTTGAGAAGCACTGCTTTAGCTGCAATAATTGCTGATTTGTATAGAATGAAACAAAAGCTTATTTCTATTTTTTATTGTTAATTATAGGTAAGATTGCTGAGATTGTAGGCCAAAATCTGAAAAAAAAAGAAAAAAGTACAGAATTCAAACATATATATTAGGTTGAAGAAAAAGAAATCCATTATTTTTGCATGAAATTCAAAACTTTAACATGTTTTGGATTGTCTGATTTGGGTCAAGTTGTAACACTTTGTTGTATAATTTTTTACCATTTTAAAGATAGCTTCATATTACCCCTCTCATAGAAGTCTTGGCCTTTATTGGCGAAAAACTCTAGTAATCGATTTTCACAATCATCTCTTGATCTCAATTTCTTATCACGCAGGAAGTTTTGCAATGCGAGAAAAAGGTGGTAATCGCTTGGTGCCAGGTCTGGACTATATGGTGGATGCATTAACACTTTCCAATCAAGCTCCCAGAGTTTCTAGTGAAACACTACAGACGTGTGTGGCCTTACGTTGTCCTGATGGAACACAACACCTCTTCTTTTGGCCAATTATAATCGTTTCTGGTCAGTCACTAGCTTCAAACGGTCCAGTTGTTGACAGTAGATATCTGAATTTCGTGTTTGGCCCTACGGAAGCAACTCCTAATAAATGATTCATTTCCAGTCCCACCAAATACACAGTAGAACCTTCCTGGCCGTTTATCCTGGTTTGGCCACCGTTTGAGCTGCTTAACCTTACTTTGACCATGATCGTTTTCACACAATATTGTAGTATGTGACCCATTTCTCATCTCCAGTCACCATCCGCTTAAACAGGTTGATTGCATTCCGTTTGGCCAAGGCTTTGCAGATGGAAATTTGATCCATCATGTGTGTTTTGGTGTTAATTGGTGTGGCACCCAAACATGGAGCTTCTTTTTTGATTGCAACTTTGCGAAAATGGCTTAAAACTGTTTTATAGTCGATCTTTAGCTTCTGGGCGATGCTACGACTACTAACATGCTGGTCAATTTCGATTATTTCTGTGATTTTATCGACATTTTCGACGACGGGCCTGCCTGTGCGAGGTGCATCTTTAACATCAAAAATTCCTGAACGGAATCGACGAAACCAAAATTGCACGTAATTAGCTGTTACAGTATTGGCACCGTAAACACCATTCGTAATTTCAGACTCCTAACTTTCATTTTCGCCTTTATCAAAGAAAAACTGTAAAAAGAACCAAATTTTCTCTTTGTTGACTTCCATTTTTAACACCCTGTAACTCACAACTGAATGGACCAAACAGAAAAGGCAAAATAATTTTTTTAGTGTGAAATATGTCATCTTGACAACGAGCATAAATTTGAAATTGTTTGATCGATACTTCAAGAGATATCGACACAACAGCCATCTACCAAAAAAATAATGGATTTCTCTCTTTCCCCAACCTAATATATTCGAAACATTTCCTTTATATCACCTTTATAAAAAAAAATCTGCAAATCTCCTTGAGAGCATATGGTTCACATAAGGATTTAAAGCCATATATGTCTCAAATAACATCGTCTATTTGTCATCTTTCAATACAGGTATTGAGATGATCGCTTTTGTATGATGACAGCCAATATTTCTTCCCCTTTCTTTCCCTCAGTATATCTAGCCAATCTTTCTTTTTGCAGAGATATTTTAAAATTTTTTTTTCGTTTATTGTGTGGAAATCTTTATACGACCATTTAAGATATTTTTTTTTCCGTGAAGTAATTATATCTCATGAATTTTTTATTTAGTTATTCCAGCATAAATACTTAATGCTGGTTAAAAATGAAACAAATTTTAGTTCGAATGAAATGTAGCTTAAATGTATTACAGAGTTCTTTTGTAAACATTGAATGTATTGTCAATATTATACATAATTCTTTTTAAGATAATGGAGAAAAGAGATACGTAACTTTTTGTGATGTAGCTTTTAATGCAATATATTTCAACAACAGCAGCCTTGCTTGCATGAGTTTAGAAGTACAAGTTAAGATTTTTCCCAATTTGCCCCATTGTAACATCAGTCCTTTTTCTCCTCAGCACATTCTGCAATGTCTGGGGTTTTCCTGTGAGGAGGCTGTTGCATCTCCCCTGCTGTTCTTAGACTTTGTACAGATTTATGGACTCATGGATCTGGTCTACTTTCACTAGACCAGATGGGGATTAGTCCTACCACCACAACTAACAAGATTTTAACATCAGGGAATAAAATATGAACTATGAACAATGCAGCAAGATATTGTATTTTCAACGGCATTTGGTTTCATCCTTTGATTTTAAAACTAAAAACATATTTTTTTAAAAAATAATTTGTTTTTACTTCAAATACTTTAAAAATTATTTTCAAATCATGCATTCTAAGGGAAGTGGAATACATTCATAAATATAACGATAGTGATGCATAATTTTTCTCTAATACAGAAAAAAGCTACAGCTTTCGACACAACTTATTTAATACAACACCAAAACAGTAGCCACACTTCAATTAGCAGAACACATAGTTTTAGTAACGCTTGCAGTCTATACGTATTTGCTCATCAGGCTAAGAAATTACATGAAAAATTGAACAGGACGATTTATCAATCTTGATTCTAGTAATACTACAATAATTACATTCGAATTTTTATTAAATGTATTACATAACACCGTAAAATTTATTTCTGCGTGATAAGTTTAATTAAACAACACATTCTGCTTTTTGAGTATATTGTTTAAGCCATGTGTAAGACAGTGGAACTTAACGCGGAGCACCTTTTTAAACAGAAAAATGCCTCAATTTTTATAAAAATGCGTGACATGGTAACTCATGCATTTGCTTATAATATAGTGTTTTTAAAATTTCAAAATATTTCACAAATAATCCTTTTTTCCTTGTAACATGTAAAGGGATATCTCATTTAGCATTACGGTATAGGAGAAAAAATGCAAAATACATTTCATAAAAGAAGAAATGTATAAACTCGAATAAAAACGAGTACTTTGATAAAATAAGTGATTCTCTACAGGATAGTGAAGAAATAGATTAATGTTGGAGTACTTTTAACTGAAAAAACATTCCGAATTTGGCTCCTATTATCTAACATTAGCCGAAGACAGCTTTAAATACTGAAATAATGTAATTTTTTGTTATTTTTCCATTTCCTTGCCGCGGCGAGAAGTCACAAAAGAAGAAAAGAAGTCACCAAACGGAATATTTCCCTGGTAAATTTTTACCACCAAAGTTTTAAAAAAAGGCTGTCTTTTTTTACCAGTATTGTATTTTTCATAATGCATCGAAAATAAAAGAAAACCAATAATGACTAACATTTATTAAATTTTTTATTTGTTTATTGTACATTGTCAAAATAAAGCCTACTTGGCGAGATTTGAGCAGGGGAAACGTAAAGAGCCATTTTTTAATGTAATTTTGAAGAATATAACTTTTTAATTATAATAAGATATTTTAAAAATATATGCAAATTAGTTTGGTCAGTTTTTATTACGTTATTATACTTCAATTTATATTTTGTCGTCTCTACTTTTCTGTCATACATATGGCAAAACATTTAAATTTTTAGCGTCGAATGTTAAAATAAAATTAAATTGTTTGTAATTTCCCATTTTGTGTGACGAAATAAATTCAGTTCTTGAGGATGAATACAAAAATCATATTCACCATGCAAAAAAACACCAACTGGTTCTGTTGGTAGTTTTCAGCCGTTTTTATTAACTAAAATATAGTAAAATTTGTACAGAATCAATAGCATTGATAAAAAAATTTATTTGGAAAAGGGTTGAAATTAATCACGAAAAATTAGTTTTATTGAAAACATTTTTATATTCATTCGAAAATTGGTTTGGTAGTTTTTACTCAAATATATTAAAGGTTTTTGTGTTTTTAGAATCACTATAGAACTAAAAAACAGAATATCACACCTCTTCTTTGTATCAACTTACATAGTGGACTACACTCACACACCTAGGACTTTATTAATTACACTTGTAACATTCTCTATTATTAAGTGGAATAAGGAACATACAGCAATAATATGTTTTCAAACAGGAAGTTAGCTGTCATACCATTATCCTGCTGGATCCTGAATGAGGAATCCTCGCCAAAAAAATTACAAATACTTTGATGATAACTGCGATTGTGTTCAATATTGGGGATGTATCTCTTTTTCAGTATTCAAGGCAATTTTGTTTAATCTTTTGATGCAAGGGGCTTTTAAAAGGGAAATTTTTTTTCGCGTAAAAATTTTTTATTTATTCAAAAAAACCTCCCAAACTTTAAAAATGGCCATCATTGCTCAGACAGCTATAGAAAACCAACGATGCAGTAGTATGACACTTTGAATTCTGGTTGAAAGGGTATTAGTTCTGAGAACAACAAAAACTTTGCTTTTCTGTCAAAAATTAATGTACAGATTTCTTCCTACTTTGGAAACAATGATTATTGTGACTTGATCAACACCAAATTACACTTTGGTCATTTTAAAGTTTTAGATTTTTCAGGCCCCTTTATTTTCCCCAAAGCGAAAGGGGTAATTTTAAAAAAATAAAGTTTTCTACTTAAATTAGAGCGATCTTCTTACGAAACAGAACACCATACTTATTTATTAACTATGTTTATTTTTTGTTATCGTAATTTATATGATTACGAGATATTTAAATATGTTTCTATTTTTTATTCTTTCATTTCTATCCAGACAACAATACACTCTTAATAAGGGGGAAAATGATAAAAATGTGGGAAAACGTTTTAAAGCTGAAAAATTGTACTTACTAATTCATCAATCCCTATTTTGTTTTTGGGTTTAAAAAAGGAAAACATTTTTTTCTATTTCCATAAACCCAAATTTATAAAATAAAAAACGCCAAATTGCCGCGATAGAGGTCCAATAGCTCCCATTCATTTACAAAACCTCAGTACTAACAATGATGTCAGCATTTAGCGTTATTTTTTGAATTGGTAATACTTCTTGTTTGCAAAGTAGGTAGACGTTATAATACGTATGTACTCAAAGCATTTGTATAAAAATAAATACTCAAGTATTACTATATTTTAAGTATAATTTGTAAATAACGTATATATAATAGTGAAAAAGACCGGATTTAGTAACCAGATGACTGTTTTAAAAAGGATTTTTTAATGAATATAATATACCTCAGAAATGTATTTCTTTTTCGCAAAATTAATAAAATAACTTAAAATTGAAAGGAAAAAAATCTTAATATATTTGATATTAAGTTACTCGATACTAAGATAATATACTTGAATATAATATAATTGAAATTTTTTCTAATTTAAGGGGTCATTTCAGAAAATCAATTTAAAAAAACTTTTTCAATTTTGTTTAAAAAATAAAATAATTATTTTTTTTAATGAAATTTAAATTTTTTGCTCTATGAATTAAATATTTTTTAATATTTTTTAAAAGTTGTTTTTTTCAAACCCCAAAAAACATCTGACTGCCACGCCCCTTTAAAATAAAAAAAAGAGACAAGTATTTTTCAGCCTTTTCAAATAGTTTAAATTAATCAAAAAAATTTTTTATTTTGATCAGCAGCTTATTCGGAAAGAAGTGAAGGAATAGTTGTAGTTTTTTTTATTTATTTTTGGGTAACCGCAGTATTTTTTATCTCATTAAAACAATTTCGCTATCTTTGGAAATAGTTTTTTTATAAAAACAAAATAAAATGTTTAAAACGTTTTTAAATTTTGTTTAAAAAAAACTTTTAAAAAATGAAATTTTGGGAAAAATAAAACAAAACCCAAATTTTCGATGAATTAAACGTTGCATAACAGTCGACGATTTCAACAAAAAAAATTCATTTTAAAAGCAAAGTTAGGAAAATTTAAAATTTTTTTTTTTGATTCATTTGAATGTTTCGTGAAATGCTGACATTGTATTTTTTTTTGTTTTGAAACAACATTAATAAATAAATAAATGTAAAACCAAAGGTATTAAATAAATTTATAAAAAATTGTTAATATGGTATTTTTTGGTCTTATTCAAACATTTTTTAATACCAGGTTTACAAAAACAGTAGTTAATAAAAAAAAAAAGATACAAAATTATATAAGTGAACAAAGACTTTCAATGGTATGAGGTTTTTAAAAAGAAGAGTTTAAAAAATATTTTCAGTCAGAATTTGTCACTTCATAAAGGGGTTTTTCCCGATTCCATGCATACTTTAATAACGCGACAGAGAAAGTAACTAAATTGCCTGGGGATTAGCTGCTGCCGAAACAATATTTTAAATAAGGATCCCAAAAATTTTTGGCTATCGATGGTACCTGGAAAAAAAAAGGAGCCATACTTATATAAATGGATTTGTTACCGACATTTGGGTTTTTTGGACACTGGGAAAGTTGTTGATACTGAAATATTGTCGCGGAAATGCTCATGTAATTTTAACAGCAATGTACATTCGATGAGTGTTCGGGTTACATTGTAAATAGTAGGGGAATATGGAAGTTGAAGAGGGTACCCTTTTTTTTTTATCTTCCATCGCTCACCAATTGAAAACACAAATATTTGGGCTCTATGGGGATCTAAAAGCATACAAAAAAAGTTTTAGAATCTAAACCCCCGAGATATGTCAATATTGAAAAATTAGAATTTTTGGCTGGGTGTGTTGAGAAAATGATGGGGACAGACTTAAAAACGTTAAAATCAAAATTAAAAGACAAAAAACGAGGACAAAATTCTTGGAATGCCATAATGGTTGAAGATGCAAAATGCAAATTCAAAGATACTATGTTTTGGGTATTTAAAACAACTCGTGAAAAAATTTTTTAGCCATGGCAAGCTATTTGAGCTATATATTTTGATAAAATGTTCACAATTTGAATCTACGACACGGTTTATGCCCCCTGGGAAGTGACTTGTGGGGTGATATAATATTCCATACTGAAAGTTACAAAATAAGCATAAACACGACTTACCTATTGCAATTTGAAATAGCATAAAAAGTATTTAGAGGTTTTCTAACTTTAACTTTTTTTCTAGATGTTTTCTTGATAAACCTCAAAAAAAATTAGTGAATGGGAAAAAAGATTTTGGTGTATAATTCCAAAAAATGTATTTGTGCAATTGTCTTTAAAAAATAATCATGAAGCTAATTTTTTTATAATCAAGGCTTCAGTACCAAATTAAAATTTTAGATGTATTAAACATTTAACCCCAGATTTTTTCAAATTGAGCATTGAAAGTGATTATGCTTTTTTAAGGGGAAAACAGAATAGAGTTTTAAATGAACCAAAGAAACTAGAATTAAAAAAACAAAATTAAAAAAGTAGACAAGAAGATGATCTTTCATATGCACCAGCAATCCCAAATTTGTTTTGGTATGCATTTGTTAATAGTAAGTTTTTTCTTTAAAACTCTTTTTTTTCAAAAGTGAAAACAACAAAAGGAACATTTTTTTAAAAAAAATCATTTTATAGCCTTGAAAATTTGCAATGTGTTAACATATACAAAAATATTTTAATGAGAGATTTTTTTCAAAAAAAATTTTTCAAAAAAATTTTATGGAAAAATGAAAAAATTTTTTACTGTTTTAAAAATTTTAGTGTTACTCCACATATGAATTTTTAAAAAACTAATCAAAAAATTTTTAAAAAATTTCCCCTTAAATTAATAAAAACAATACAATGAATGCACACACAAAAAATTCTGACTGTACACCATGCCAATTTTTAAAATGTTCTTAAAAAAATTTGGGCATTTTAAAATTTCGGGATAAAAATGCTGGGTGGTACCCCCTTAAAAATTATACTGAAAGGTTTATTGAAAAGTCTAAGCACAATCAATTTGATTCATAAGCTATTCGTATTTTTAGACATTTTCCCTTTTTTTAAAAAAAATTACGTTATACGGGGAAGGAAAATTTTTTCTCTTACTTATGTCATACGTACATAACAAATCATTAAAATATTTCGTAAATTTCGTATTCTAAAACTCATGAATATAAACTTACGGCATTTATTGAATTCAGAATTCATTGTAATGAAATGTTCTAGACGTTTTCTAATGAGTGCATTTGACAATGTTGAACGAGAAGCAGCTCTAATAAACAGACAAGTTGAAAACAATTTAATGAATTCGTACAGTGACATATATTTCGAACGCAGTCTCCAGCTATGGGGCAGTCCACAGAGGTCTAGATTAAACATCATGGAAAATGACATTTAATTTATAATTTCTCCGCAAAATGTCATCATAATATTCTGAGGGATAACGAAGAGGATATTTAAGAATAGTATAATGTAATAGGGACTGCAGAGGTATTGTGATTCTCAGCCACTATACTCTACTTCTCTTGTTAAAAAAATCACCAGTCAGCTGTCAAATTTTAAAAAAAATTATAAATTAAATTCTTTTATGTGCTTCAGAGTATGTAAATCAAATTGTTGTCTCAATTAAGGTATTTTATGAGAAAGGGAAAAAAAAAAGAGATTGTGTGAAAATAATTTTAAGCCTTAGTTTAACAAGAGAAATACATTTCTCGCGTTGTCATTCTGGTAGTAAGGTTAGACTTTCTCTGTTAACACTAAACGTCTGGGATTTCAATTACCGTTAAGGGTATACTAGTGTCGTTTCGATACTGTAATATAAAATATATAAACTAATTGTAATAACTAAATAATTGTATGACTATTGTTCAGTAGGGTTTAGTTTTAAGGTATCAGATTACGTTCGGGTACCATGATTTTAAAAAAGCGCGTAAATGTATAATTTTCATAATATTTAGTGTCACTTATATTAGAATACATGAATAAAATTGTTTTAAGGACATTATGACAAAAAAAATTATTTAAATACAATATTTTGGCAAAAAATTAGCTTAGAATAACTTTTTTTCCAAATGTTCTCCTTTTGTAAAACAATGCTTCTATTGTATTAATATTTTGCCTGTATATAGCTCAGACCTCTGTACAGAGGCTCAACTATGATTTTTGAAAAATTCACATTACTTTCAGAGTTACAACCATTTGAAATAATTATCGGCGTATTTTCTTACAATTTCTCCCTTCTGTTTTCGTAAAATATGGATAAACCGACTTCAAAGTTATGCATTTCAGAAATTCTAGTTGAGCCTCTGTACAGAGGTTTGAGATATATACAGGCAAAACATTAAAACAATAGATTCATTTTTCACAAAAGAACATTTTGAAAAAAAGATTATTCTAAGTTAATTTTTGCCAAAATATTGTACTTAAATATTTTTTGTCAAAATGTCCTTAAAACAATTTTATACGTGTATTCTAATCGAAGTGACACTAAATATCATGAAAAATATCCATTTATACGCTGTTTTAAAATCACGGTTCCGAACGTAGTCGGATACCTTAAATAGTTGTAATAGTTACTTTAGTACCCAGCGTTAAATGAATTTCTTACAAGTGTTAAAACTTAGCTTTTAACTTTGTTGGAAAACTTTAAATTATGATTACATTAACGTTTAATTAACGGATGCTTTTTAAGAAAGATTAATTAGGACAGTGAGCGGGACAAGACTTGCTAATCCAGATGCAGCAAAAAGGTCCTATAATTCTAAAAAACAGGTTAAGTGAAGATAAAAATATACCTGAGCATATAATGAAGATCCTGATTATATGTCAAAAAGATATTTTTAAAGTTAACATAGGAGAGGAAAAAGTGAAAAAAAAGTCTTGCGTTTAAATATATTGTTACACGATTTTTTTGGGGGGAGGGGATTAAAAAAAGACACAGTTTGTAAAGATTAAGGGTCAATTATAATTTGTATAGGTCGAACAAAATTTAATGTAGACGTGTATTTTCGATTTTAGTAATCGATAAGTTTATCGGTATGTCAATTTTCCTTAAAAAAATTGATGATTATATTTGAAAATTTGATTTGATATACCACGATATTCTAGTGGTCAAGGTAACGGTTTCACAGCTAGCTTGTCGTGAATTCGATCCTAGTACCGCTGAAGGCCCTCCATACAGAGAGGTTCGATGCACGTTAAATATGTCGAAGTTCAAACATGCCCTCGTTGATGCAGTATGGAATTTAGGAGAGAGGAGGGGGATTCCAGCTCAAGTATCTTTCTCCTCACTTGACCTTGGTTCAAAATTACGAGGTCCGTCACAAAGAGCCCTCGAATAACTGCCCTTAATATTCAGTCACTAGATGGCTTGTTAACTGATAACTTAGCGAATAGTTTGAATTTTACTTCATCTCCAAGATCAGAGTTTCTCATAAGATATGGATAGTTGAGAATATGTCTTATTTTATAAGATTTAGTCTCTTTTTAAATTATTTAAGTGTTATTTTGCTGCATGTCCTCAAAAAGGGGGTGTCATATGTTAATACTGGTATGTGTATACGTTGCGTATATAGTTTATTATGTTTTTCTAACGTAGATCTACGTAAAATTAAAGAAAAAAAAATTATGGAGAGTATTTCTCTAGCTAGCTGCTTATCAAAAATCATGCCGAGATATTCCGTGTATTAAAACCAGGTAATTTTATTATTTTTAAGCGAACACTAAATAAATCTTTGAGAGTGGCAGAGAAAATTGTCTTTGAAATTTTTCATCAATCATAATTGCCTAATGCAATTTTTCACCAATCATAGTGCCCTATAGACGAAAAGGGATGTTTGCCTTTTCTTACCTATAGGACAATATAACTTTGGTCCATTAACGTGAATTCGTGAACGTGAGTAATACTAACCCAAGGACAGCCATCCTTAAAATTTTAAATGTTTTCTAAACTTGTGAATTGTTGTTGTAAGGGCTATGTATGCTCCACCCCCCCCCTTATAATTACACTTCAACCTTCCTCTATCTTTTTAATTATTCGGCAAGGTAAAAAATCTGTATATGTTGTACACAGGCTTACATGTGTTGTACAAATTACTTTGATACAGCACCTCGGCACCTGGGCATGGCACTGTTGTAACCATGCAATAGGTTTTATAGAATACAGAACATACACCACCTCCATGCTATATATCCCTACGGGTCTCACCTAATACTTCCACCCACGTATATACTCAATATTTCGTCAAAACCCACGTCAATATTTCGTTCCATTCTGACACACAACTCGTTTTTCTTATACATTTTTCTCAGTTTTGTCTTTAATTTCTGCACACCGATGTACATTTAAGGTATCCGACTACGTTCTGAACCATGATTTTAAAAAGGTGCATAAATGGATAATTTTCATGATATTTAGTGTCACTTAGATTAGAATACATGTATAAAATTGTTTTAAGGACATTGTGACAAAAAAGCTATTTATACTTGTCGGCACACAAGGAGTCTACCTAGAGTCTCAAAAACAAAAAAAAAAAAAATACAAAATTTCGGCTAAAGAATAATCTTTTTTTTCAAAACATCCTCTTTTTGTGAAAAATGCTTCTATTATGAAAATATTTTGCGTGTATATAGCTCAGACCTCTGTACAGAGGCTCAATTATGATTTTTGAAACATTCACATTATTTTCAGAGTTACAACCATTTGAAATAGAATTATCGGCGTTTTTTTCTTAAAATTGCTCCCCTCTGTTGTCGTAAAACATGGATAAGCCCTCTTCTAAGTTATATATTTCAAAATAGGTCTGAGCTATATACAGGCAAAATATTATTATAATCGAAGCATTTTTCACAAAAGGAGGATATTTTGAAAATGGGTCATTCTATGTTCCTTTTCGTCAAAACATAGTACTTAAATAATTTTTTATTATAATACTATTCTTAAAACAATTTTATATACATTTTTAATCTAAGTGTCACTAAATATCATAAATATTATCCATTTATATGCTTTTGCAAAATCATGGTTCCAAACGTAGTCGGATACCTTAACGTTTTTGCACATATATAACACCATTAACTGTGGTATAACTTTTTTACGCACCTACATAAATGGCAAATATATGTTTTATGTCATTTCTATAGAAATTTTTCCATGTATGTTTGTCATTCCAAAATAAATATGTGAGTATTACATACATGTACTGCTGGTCATGCAAAATGCAATTCCATATATGACTATAAATTTATTACTGAATGTTTATTACCTTGAGTTACGTTGATTAATATACAAAAACCAGATACAAAAAAGAAAAACAAAATTTCACTCAAAAATATTTACGAAAAATTAGATTTTGATGTTTGCAGACCTTTTTTTTGATAAAATTTTGTAAATGATATTAATTGTTTTAAAGACCGATACTCTTCTCTTTCTTCCCTACATCTATGAAATCCTGATTTACGAAAGGAAATCTGCTTTTTGATAAAAATGTATGAAACATCGAACTTATTGCAAGTTTAAGAAATTAATGCGAAATTAGTTACGTCATAATCTTTTCAATTTGAATAGCATTGATTCAATTTGGATTTTTATGCTTCTAAGATTTTTTTTATTATATGATTGATAATTCAAAGCAAAATTAGTATCACATTTTGGGAAGAAATTTCACCCGTGACATTAAAGCCCCATACATGAAATTAATTCCAACACATGTCCGTTGTAAATATTTATCACTGTTCTTCTATTCAATTCCTACTATTAGCTCGCACTGTCTATATATTTATTTATTTGTATACTTGTATATTTATTTATCTTGGTGGAATTTTCAATCGTTAATAAAATACATTTTAAAGCGCTGAATTGAGCTGAAATTTTATATACTGGATTATTTTGGACGACAATACAATAATTTAATTATAATTAATAAAAATTAATTGATTAAAACTAATTATTTAAAGAATTACAAATACAGCCACGTTGGTGACTTAGCGACCCTTTTGGTGACTTCTGTCAAAACTTGAAAAGGTTTTTTTCTCACGTGTTAAAGCATTCAGTTGGACTGAAATTAAAAGGACAACACGATACTTTAATGATAGTTAAAAAATCTAATCACCACTTAATGTTGTGATTCTGTCCTATGTATATATATATTTATATTAATTGTAACTATTTAATAAAAAGTAGCTATAAAATATAGTTTTTCGTTGTTGATCTAAGTAGGAATGGACTTAAAAACTATTTTTTTATATTACTTTTTAAGTAATTCAAAGGCTAAATCTGTAATTCAATTTTATAATAGTGAACATAAATTTGATTAAATACACCTCATTATGAAAATAAGTTGAATCTCAATTTCGTCGAAAGTGAAAACAGCGAAGAAACATTTTGTTGCTGAGAAGCATGCTTTGCTATGCATACATTCACTCACAAGGGAAATTTTAAGTTCTTTATAATTTCAAGAGCAAGCATTTAAGCTACTACCTCCTTTAATGCCTTCAATGTTTTTTGTCTAATCTCATGTCAGATAACAAGCAACATTCCATAACAGAACAGGCAAAGTAGATTTTAATTACATCTTAAAATTCAATAAAAAACAAGTCCCAGCAGAATATATGAAAAAAATATTTCTAAAATACACCGTTGGCAGACGTAGTGCAGTCACGTGGCCCTTTTTTGTAAAGTAAGCTTAGTGAAGCAAAACCCCTTTCCAACTTTTTTTAGAGTTTGGGGTGGGAAGGCTTTTTATTTGAAAATATCAGGTAATAATGGGGAAAAAAAGAAAATGCCTATGAAGAAAGAGTCCTCCGGAAAATTCGCTGATGTTCCACCTTTTTCATAGAAATGTTTTATGCTTTTACTGAAAAAGGAGATTATTGGGCATCATTAAGGAATGAAAACTATCCATGGAATGCTGGAGAGTTTAAATGGAAAAAAAAATTGTTTTTTTAAAAAAAAATCACACATTTCTAGTGAATTATTTAATAATTAGAATTTGAATCAGCTCTCTATGGATGCTTTTGAGAAATCAAAAAATTTTACAAAGAATTAATAGACACATTCTTAAAAAAATACAATTTCGCTTAGTTTAATTCTGATAGGTTAATAATTTAATTTCTTAAAACCTTTTCTTAACAAATTAAATGAAAGCATACTTAAAGAATTTCGAAACTTTTGCTAGTTTTACCATTAGATTTATTTTCATTGCGGGTTTTTAGTTGAAGTATTCCTAAAAAAAAAAAAAGACTTTTTTTAAAATAAAAATAATCTTTAATAATAATTAGAATTGAAAATGTCTCCCCATTCTAAATTATTAGAAAGATATTATTAAAAAATCTTACTTAATATTGACCAAATGTTTTGAATCTGGAGATTCGGAATCACACATTTATCAAAAATATCACAAAAAAGGACAGTTAAATACTCAAAAAATGTAATAAACTTCTACCAAAAGTTATGTGACAGTATTATATACCTTCTTAAATCTTTTTAACATAGTTTATTTTTTTTAGATAATAGGCAATAATAAATTTAGAGGTATCCTACTAAAACATTTAATCTGCCAATACCAATTCTAACTATTTTTTCTATTAAAAATTCTCATTCCGTTTTGCCAAATTGAATACTAAAAGAAAATCTTTACAAGCAGAAGTTTTTCTTTAGTTAAAAAATTTTACAGTAAGAAACAGAACCAATATTGTCTTTTCTTAAGTACATAGTTGTTAACAACAGAAGTTTTATGATTATAATTAATTATAAAAGGAAATTTTAATAACACCGTGAAGAAAAGACTCTTTCTTGCCGGAAGCTCTTTGTTAGTGCTAAAAGGTCAATTTTTAAGAATTTAAATAATATTAGTTATTAATAAACAAACACTTTAATTCAAAAATATGAAATATTTTTTTAGGTAGTAGTCAAAATTTAAAAAAAAAACTAAAAGTTAGATTTCTCTTTTTAATATTTTTTTTAAAAAAATATATTTTATGTTTTGGAAAAGAAGAGAATTTTTGGGAGAAATTTTTAGAAACATATAAAATTAAAAGGAGCTCCATGTAATAAAAAACCCTTTTAAACTTTTTTTATTTTTAAGTAAGTTGCTGAGATTAAATTTTCGTATGATTTCAGAAAATATTTCCTTAAAGAAATGCTTTATTCTTGACTTTTTTGAAGTACATAAATGTCTTCATTATATAAATTTGATGAAAAAATCATGAAATTTGCAAGACATCATAATTTAGGGGTTAAAAAAATGTGTTTTTGAAGTTACGCTATTCAGAGAACTCGATTCTTACATTAAAAGATATAAAGTTTATTTACTGTATAATGCAGGTATAAATATCTTAAAGTTTATTTACTGTATAATGCAGGTAAATATCTTTAAAATTATTTGTGAATAACAGTTTTTGAAAAACAAGACATACATAGTAGTTTTCATCGTTTCCATTGCATTTAGATGAAATCAATATGACTAGTTCAACTGAAGTTAAATTCTAATATTAATGTGGCTTAGCATTTATATATATTAAAATATTTAATTATTTCTAAGAAAATGGTTCCTTAAAGTAGAGGATTTACTTATATATTGCAGCTCAAAATATTACAGGTAATGTAATAGACAGTATTTCTCATTTCAGTTGAATCTAAAAGGAATTTTTTATATATTCAGGACACCCAATAATAGGGGATGTGAATAAACTTTACTTAAGCGCAAGTGATTCATATTTTCCCAGTGTCCTTAATTGTACTTGAAAATTGGATTAGATATTAAAAATTCTGAAGTAATTTATCACGTTTTATGGAACATTATTTAAAATGTTAGTTTAAATCAAGTGATATTCAAAAATAAACGGCAAGAAGAAGCTGTCAAAAATATAAAAACTCATTAAACATACGTAGGTTGTAATGAACAGTAAATTATGTTTATTTTGAAATTATATTCATGCACTGAGTGAGAGATCCGTTAGAACAGCAGGTTGTAGGACAACACCGTGGATGAAATGGTGATACTCCAAGGTATAAGGTCAATAAAAATGTGTATGAGACACTCTGAGATATAAATCTTCATTCTTTGTCACATATTTGCCACAGTTCACCTTCTGAAAGCGGCAGGGGCAAGACACCAAAAAAGACAGACAAGAAGACATCTAAGAAAGACACCAAAGACACCAAATCCCATCCCAAACTTAAAGATTGGGTAGAGAAAGTGGAGAAGGTGGCCACACAGAAGGGCATATACATTTAGAATAGTAAATTGGCTGATGAGTACAGTGAGCCATAAAGCGTTCGTTGGCTGGGAAAAGCATTGAGTTAGCTCTTTCCCCTAAAGAAGAAGGTGTCTCACACTGTAGCTTAATATTCAAGAATAAATGGTTAGTCATAATACTTAGAAAATAAAGCAGAAGGAGCCTTATTTTTATAAGTGATGGTACAGTGTTATCAAATGATTCCACAGATTCGGCAAAATTGGACCTATCACCACGTAGGTGGCACACTCGTATAAGGTGCCTATCATTGGAAAAACACTATCATAATCATTCTGTTTTAAAATACGACCCTGTGCTATTCTGTCATCCTCGTCGCTGTAGCCCGGTAGAATTAGAAATTCGTCGACGGAAGTTTTCTTACGGGATGTCAAAAATAGGGGCCACTAGCATTCAATAAATAATGGTTGTGGTCTATTTCAGAATACCAATGATGCCCTGCACATTCTGCAAAATTGCAGCAGAAGTGGCTTGTGGGACCGCCTTATCTGCAAATGTTGGTACGTCGATTCACTCGTGCTGCCATTGCCCTGGCTGCATCGGTGCCCCTAAAACTTAAGAAATTTCCATCATCTTTGCCATAGTTGGGGACCCTTAGATACGGCTAGGTGGAGGTCAGCTAAGATTTGACATATGTTCCTTTAAACCCTTTTAGTATAATCACCATGCTCTTCGTAAAATTGTCTGATTGGTGGATCTAAATCCGATGGCGGCGCCTTGCTATTTTCTATTATTATGCTTATCTTCTGAGACAACAAAAGTATATGTTCAATGATTTCGATAGCAGAAATAATGTCACTGCTATTGCATATTATACATATATGTAGTTTCTTTCATAAGAACAGCAAAGAAATTTGAGAATAATAGAGTACAACAACTCATTTATAGAAGCTTCCTCCAATTCAAGTTTTCATAAATATTTTATCTAATAAAATACTTGAGCAAATATTTCCATAAATTTCAGTTTTCAACGTTTCTTAAAACAATTAGTTTCTTCATATACGTAAATTAAATGATTGACGAGCTCAAGATAGCTTCTGTTCTTGTTCAGAACGTCAGAACTAGGATTTTAATTCAAAACAATTTGAAAAATTTCTTCCTGGAGAACTGAAATTCGCAAAATTCCTTCCTTTTAATGGCTCCTCCTTCATGTAACCGGTTATCAAAATTCCTGCTCCTTTAGTAAACCGATTAGTTAATCATTAGTAGCACATACTTTTATCACTAATGACATATTGATGCTATTAGATAGAGAGGAACGAAGTTCCATCCTATCGTCGATCCTTATAAAGCATTGGACAATCGATTCTAAATCCCTGACTGCAATTTTTTGATATAATTATTTTTACTTATTAAGATATCCGACTGGTTTAAAATCATCATTTTCATCAAAAAAGTCGAAATTTATTTTATAGCCCATTTTTGTAACCTGTTTAATAAGCTTTTAAAAATGTCGTACTTTTTGTTCTGAGTCATTTAGAAAAAAAGTTACAGCTATTTTTATTTGAGGTAGTAAGAACAAATCGAAACCTGAAGTGTGAGCTTTTGGTTGATTTTCACCAGCAAAATGAGATTTTTATTCAATTAAAATATTTTAACGAATTATTTTTATGTTTAGTAAACTTTATTTCACTTTATAAATTTTTAATAGATATATTTTGCTTGAAAATAGGTAACGGTTAACTGATTGCAATCTTTGCTTTGATTTAAACGAGTTGCTATCTTTTTATCATTTGTGTTCAAAATTAGGTCTCTTTATAACTTTTTATTAGTACTTTTATATAGAGTTATAGTTATTTTTAATTAAATTAAAGTTGACATGGAAACAACAAAATCAATAAAGGCTAAAAAAGAAGAGATTTCCAGAGAGCAGAATTTGTTGGAGAAGCGTTGAAAGAAAAATCAACGGATCTTTCAAATTCAACTAATAATTCTATTAAAAAGACTTATAAGGAATTTCGCGATCAAAATCTTCTAATAAAATGTCTTCATGGGAAAGCTAAGAACTGCAATGAAAGTCTTAAAAATGTCGTGTGGAGTATAATTCCGAAAGACAACTTTGTTGAGTTAAAAACATTCCGTTTAAGGAATTATATCGCAATAATACTTTTTAATTCTTCTGGATTTGCTGGTCTATTACCTTTACTTAAAAATTAGGAATTAAATTATATTCTGAAATGAAAGGATATTTTTGGTACCTTGACGAAACGAGAATTGTTGGTTCTACGAGGCATTCTAAGCCAGATAAGAAACTGTCTCGTAAAAAAAGAATGGCCCTTCAAAAATATAAAAGTTTGAAGTATGAGGTTCAGGAAAGCACACGTACAAATCTGGAGAGTTTTAATACCTTCCTAAATCTTTAAAAAAATTTATTTCAAATATAAACTTTATTTTGCTTTTTCTGAAGAATGTTATTTTTGAACATAAAATGGTTAACAGTAAGGTATATTTTTAAAAATAAACGAAATATTCTTATGAAATTTTGTTGAGTTTGTTCTTTGTATTATATTGAATGCTTTCTGCTAAAAGTTAAGGATAATTTTAAAATTAAGTTATTTTTTAATGTAATTTTATATGAAAAAAAACTTTTTTCAGAAATATTCTGCGTTTTTTATCTCGAACACCTGTATTTCATAATTTTGTTGTAAAACTTGGGTTTTTTTAATAGACAGCATAGTTAATTATTGAAGAATTGTATCCCTGCAAAAAATTTATTTATTTTTGTGATATATATTTTTCTAGAGTTGTTAACAAAAAAGCAATTTTTTGCAATATTTTGGTACAAATTTCTCAATATTTTGAAAAATAAGCTTTCAAAAAATTCTTCTTGCTGTATTTTCATAGTTATGGATCATACTTAATTAAAAAATAAGTATTAAATAATTATTTAATTTATATTTTAGAAAATTGTCTCCGAAACCAGAGTCGGATACCTTAAGGTATCCGACTACGTTCGGAATCGTGATTTTGCAAAAGCGAATAAATAGATAATATTTATGATATTTAGTGTCACTTAGATTAGAAAATGTATATAAAGTTGTTTTAAGAATAGTATTCCAATAAAAAATTATTTAAGTACAATATTTTGACAAAAAATCAACATAGAATGGCCCATTTTCAAAATATTTTTTTTTGTTATAATAATATTTTGCCTGTATATTGATAGACCTCTGTCAGAGGCTCAACTAAATTTTTGAAATATATAAACTCAATTGGTTTTCCATTTTTTTTGCGACAACAAAAAGAAAATTTTAAAAAAAAATGCCGATAATTATTTAAATTTTGGTAGTAACTCGAAAATAATGCAAATTTTTCAAAAATCATGTTGAACGTCTGCAAAAGGCCCTCGCTATATGGCAAAATTTTTTTAAATAAACAATTTTCAAAAAAAGTAGTACTTTTTGAAGAAGATTATTCTAATTTAAATTTTTTTGGAAATATAATTTAAATAATTTTTTCAAAATGTCCTTAAAAACAATTTTATATATGTATTCTAATCTAGGTGACACTAAAATCATGAAAATTATCCATTTATCCCTTTTTTTAAAGTCACGATTCGATATGGGATACCAATAGTACTAATTTTGATTTTCTAAATTTAAATCGAATGCCTGTGATTTATAACAGTTATGAGGATATGCAAATCTTTTTGTTAAAGGACCTCTGGAAATTATACATTTTTACGTTAACCTCGAAGACGCATATCATTCTAATTTTTATTTAATTATAATGTATAATACTAATTTTTATAACAACATTGGGTATAAAAAGTAATATGCATAAAAAAAATGAAATAAAAAATTCAACTCTGCGTTATCTATAAACTTTCGTCCTTAAATTCTATAAATTCAGAATTTTTTATTATTTTAATAATTGCGTATTTAATTACAGCATCTTTTTAAGTTAATTTAATAAAATGGATTCAAAAGATTTCTTCATTGAAGTAAATACATTATTTGATTGCATGGATAATATTGTTTCTCCGTTTGAGAAGTTTAGCATCAACACTAGCAATCAGGAAAATTGAAAGTTAATTTATTTATAGCAGTACAGATTTAGTTTTTGAAATAATTAAAAATGAAATTTCTCATATATTATTCCCGTACTTTGTTAGTTTTTATTTTAGAATCTTTGGTTTATAAAAGTAAGATATTATACAGCTAATAAACGATACCCCAAATTTGAAAATTTAATTTTGTTACATTTTGAATTTGAAAATTGCGATGAAAAAGCTTTATTTACATTCAGAAATCTAAAAGTAAATACTTGATTAATAAGCATTACAAAATGTTTATAATGTTTTGGATAAAATTTAATTTAAAATAACATAGATTTTTCATTTAAAACTTGAAATGCTTACAGATAAATATTTTTTATAGAAATCTGAATTTCCTGAAATTGAAATCACATCCATTTTAATCAAATGAATTTTATTTTATTAATTAGTTTTGACATTTTCTAACAAATGTATTTGACTATTTAAAATTAAAAGCGTCCCAAATAAATAAAATATGGGAAATAAGTTAATAGGCTCATACAATGGCGCAAATTTTTAAACAATCTGCTATTGACAGAACTCTTGATTAAATCTGAATGGGAAGAATGCTTAATTTAATATTTGTCTCGAAATATCTTTCTGCTTTTGACAGAAAGCTAAGATGTTTAACAAGAATAATGTACACTGCTGTAGAATTCTTTTTGCAGTCACAATAGTCAAATTATATTTCTTTCTTTTTGAATTATTACTATTCTGAAGTTCAAAATTTTCAAAATTAATTCATTTTCTCTCTTCAGAAGTATAAATTGAAGTTAAAAAAAACAAAATTTTTAATTAATGTATGCTAAATGAAATTCCTTTTGAAAAAATTCAGTTTTGCGGATTTAAATAATGACTGTCATTCTTGCAGGGTAAATGTATTTTTTTTTTTATTTGTCTGCATATTCTTTTTTATTTTCTCATGCATTTTAATGGTCATTATTTGAAATGAATTCTCTTAAAAATCTCTTAAAAGTTAATGGATTGGCTGTAGATTGAAATTCATAGCCCAAATTTATCTTTCGAAAATAAATTCTTATTGAATAATAAGGGATATAAAATGTATAAATAACCATGGAGATATATACATATATATATATATTTATATTGATAAATATATATGTTTATATATATATATATATATATATATATATATATATATATATATATATATATATATATTTATATTGATAAATATATATGTTTTATATATATATATATATATATATATATATATATATATTTATATTGATAAATATATATGTTTATATATATATATATATATTTATATTGATAAATATATATGTTTATATATATATATATATATATATATATATTTATATTGATAAATATATATGTTTATATATATATATATATATATATATATATATATATTTTATATTGATAAATATATATGTTTATATATATATATATATATATATATATATTATATTGATAAATATATATGTTTATATATATATATATATATATATATATATATATATATATATATATATATATATATATACATATATATATATATAAATAAACACACATATATATATATAAATAAATAAACATATATATATATATATATATATATATAAACATGGAATAAAGCTGTAAAAATAATATTCTTAAAAACTATCGGTATGTAATTAAAAGAAAAAAATAAAGCTTAAGCACAAAGGTACAATTTGATTTGAGATGGTCTGCAACTCGACGATTTTCATATGTACAAAAAACAGGCCAATGCCATAAATGCGTAAAAAGTATATTTGTTAATTTAAATAACCTAACAGAAAACACGGGCAATTATAAATACTGCTACGAATTGTGTGTAACGAATACTTAAAATGGTATAATAATGTATACCTGGATGTATAATACGTTAATATTACTTTCTGTTGTATTTATTTTATGTTAAAATTGTAATATTCGCAAGCAACGCTGCTTCTTATATTATAATGGCGATTCAATTCAAAATTGGCGAAATATTGGTGATTGAGCCAAGTTTGCATCATATTTAAAGACCATGTTGGTGACTTGGTGACCATTTTTGGCGAGTTTTGGGACCATATAGGTGAATTTGAAAATTACTGAAGAAATCTTTTAATATTACGATCTATGACGTAAGTGGATCTTTCGAGAAAGATTTGTGCATTCTATAAAAAGGAGCCACTCGCTGAAGATGAATTAGTACCACACAGACTGTTGAAGAGCTCACTAGCGAGTAAAAGCTTCTGAATTAACGTTACGTACTTATGCTCTTAAACATTGACAGTTGTGTCTTGAGAGCTGTAGAAGGTGTGAACACCTTCCGGGATTTATTGTGCAAATTTTTCTATGGCATTCTACATTTTGAGAATCGTTTTTCTGCAATATATTTGCATCGCTCTTAAAGCACTATTTCAGTGCTTCCCAAACTTGCAACATTTGCGACCGAATATTCAATCAAAATTTTCATCGCTCCTCCCCCTCCATACAATAAAAATGTAATGAATGCAATAATACTATACTTTGACGGTAAACCTGCATTTCGACTTTAAGCTTTTAAGTGTCACGTCTCGCTCAACCAGTGTTTAATTGGCCTGGACGTATATATACGTCTCGCCCAACCAGTGCTTAATTGGCTCCGACGTATATATACGTCTTTCCGAAGTATGATCTTTTTTGTTAACTGATATCCATAAAATTATTCCGAAGGCTTTAGAATGCAACAAAATTACCTTGACAGTATTTACGAAGGATTTACTTATTCCAGAGGCTTTGCTTATTTATTCCTTTTTTACTTCCCAAATACACCACATACGTTCGACTACATGTTAAAAGGTCGGCATTGGGAAGTGATTCACGTAATTTTTAATCGGCATTTAAGTGATTAATTATAAACCGAACAAATCATCAAGATAAGTGTTAATTTGTGTATATAATTTTATACGATAAGCCCATGGGGTCACAGGTAATTATTAAACTTGTTTTTAACTTAGTATTGATAAATTAATTATAAAATATATTGTGCACTATACTGATACATTTATAAGTATATTATATCAGTGTAAATGTGTATTTTATTTTTTATTGTCAGAATGTATTTTTTGTGTTTACTTTCAGTAAATTTATATTTTCTTAAAATATTTTTTTGTTTTCATCTTTTCGATATGCTAGCTCCCCCCTTGTAGGGTTATCAAGCACCCCCTAAGGGCCACGTCCCACAGTTTGAGAAACACTGAAGTATTTGGCTCTTTTAGACTAATAGCATTAAATTCTTAAACCCAGATCTATGTAACAATACTTTAGTCAAATTTACACAGAATTGATGCCTCATACATTTACACAGAAGAAATTGCTGTTATCAATTTAAGCATGCTTAAAATATTGTGATTAATCATAAAATACTAAAAAAAATCTATAACTGTTCGTTCTCTGATTCTGTTACATTGTTTAAAAATGTCTGATAAATTAATACTAATTTTTCTGATGTGTTAAAATTAAGGCATTAAATAACGTTCATTCTGATATATCTTTGTTTTATTTTATTAAGATGTATTTTAAAAAAAAGATGACAAAATAATCATTTTTATACTCTATAGATTTGATTTAATTTTTCATTCACACACGTCGTATTTTACATCTGCATATTGGATTTAGGCTTTGTACACCTAAAAATATGATTGTGTTTCAACTTAGATTTTTAGATCTTCGAAATCGCAGCATTTGAAACGTCGTGAATTATAAATGAAACATTCCTCAATTAATTCGAATACTCAATGTTTGAATATTGTTAAAGAGAGTCTTTACATTTTCAACATTAAACTGCTATTTACTTGAATTCATTTGCTTCTAAAATTGAACAAGGGTCTTAGCGAAGGCTAATTTAATTTTGAAACACTGACTGTCGATAAAGATGACTCTTCAACACACTGGACTGTAGTATCGATAACGCACCATCCTGAATTTTGTGTTTTGCTACGTGGGACTTTTGAAGTACAATATTAGTTTAATTGGCTGTAACTCCAGTATTCTACTTGATGTTCTATGTTGCATCAAAATGTTAGGCAAAATTAAATTAGGTCAACACAAGTAGGAATGCTTGGAATTTTAACGAGTTGATTGTTATAGCTTCTGCAATAACATTAGAAATTTACTCAAGCATTTTACCCTGCTCTCATCCAAAAATTGAAAATATATACTCTAATTATATAAAACAAATGAATAAAGACTCTTAGCAAATGGTATATAGCACTCAATGCTCACAAAATCAGAATTAATCTATTGTCTCAGTCATTTTCCTAAATTAAGGAGCCGCGGCAGCCTAATGGATGTGGTCACGAACTCGTAGCATGCTTTCACGAGTTCAAGCCTAAGTGCCACTGAAGACCTGCCATGTTGTTGCTGCTGTTGTTACTAATGCCACCAGTCTGAAGATGTCAGATGAAGGTTCACGAAATTCATCGTGGCAAAGGGCGTTTCTCAAACTTTGGTGCGCGCCTCCCTACGGGTGTGATAACTCAGCGAGGAGGCACGAGCCTATTGAAAAGTCGAAAACAAAAGATTATTTAAAAGCAAGTTTTAATTTACTGAAAGTAAACAAACAAAATACAGTGTGACATAATAAAAAATGAAATACGCATTTACACTGATATAATATACCTATAAATGTATCAGTACTGAACAATGTATTTTATTATTAGTTAACAATACTATAAAAGTCAAGAACAAGTTAGATAATTACCAGTGACCCCATGGCCTTGTATTAACACTTATCTTTATAATTTGTATGGTTCCCAATTAATCCATTAACTGCCGATTGAAAGTTACGCGATTAGCTCCCCAATGCCACCATTTTTCATGTAGACGCGCGAATGTGATGTCTTTTTGGGAGGGAGTGGGAGCAAGTCATGTAAAATAATTAAATCCTTTGCAAACATTGTCGAGATCCTTTTATTGCATTCCAAGGCCTTCGGAATAATTTTATGGATAGCAGTGCATAGAAAAGATCGTAGTTGGGAAACACGTATATATACGTCCAGAAAATTAATGCTTTGGCTAAGTGGGAGATTTATATACGCAGGTGTCACTTACGAGGTTTAAGTCATAGTGTAGCTTTAGTGTGACAGAATAGTATTATTGAATTCAATACATTGTTATTGTATGTAGGGGGCGCGATGAAAATTATGATAGAATATTGGGTCGCGAATATTGAAAGTTTGAGAAGCACTGGGCTAGATCAGGGGTACTCAACCTTTTTTTCTACCGGGTCACATACATATGTTAGCTTTTTTCACTTGGGGCGTAACATGAGGTTAATGGAGGAAGGGGAGAAATGCCTTAAGACCAAGATAACATAGTAAATTTAAAATGTGAAAAATTGATCAAAATATTAAAACTCCTATTTTGTTTTTTTTTTCATTGTTATTTTTTATTTTTGTCTGTGAATATTTCCAAATTGGAACCATTGAAGAATCACTCCTTCTCAATTTCGGCATCAGTAAACGGTTTCATATGATTACCTATACTATAACAAATTTCATAGGGTGCCTTTGTTACCACTGACAAAACACTTTTCGTTATTGTAAAGATTATTCAAAAAAGTCTATTTATCACTTCTTGAAAGAGATCTTCAAAGAAAAGAGTCATTCAATGATTCCTGTTTATTGATATTTTATAAATACAACACTTTCGTGACAAATCAAGCAATTGCTGATCTATGATTGTTTTTCACTAAAAATAGTCAGCTTCCCAATCGTCTTGAAACAATCCTATTTTCTTCGTATATCTTTCGCTTGCAAGATACGAAAGATAGTTAAAAATTAGTTTCACTCATAAGATGGTTGCTACTCCACACGTTATCTATTATCACTAATCAGGAAAAAAATATATCAATTCGCACCCATACGACATCGACAGCAAAAGTCAAAGTTGATATATATGACTTCTTAACAAAGAATTTTCCATCAAATTTTAATAAATAAATGAATTTTTCAGAACAGTGGGCCATGATCGGGCCACTTAAAGTTACACAGGGGGCCGCAGGTTGAGTATCGCTGGGCTAGATGTACACCTGTCGTTACCAATTGCTTTGAGCATCATTCAAATGACAGTACGTTTTGGCTCGGTTCCACACCACTGTTAAGGGGATAACTACCTAGGAGTGGTCATGGGCCTCCTACCTCTCTTCCTTCCACCAATCTCACGAGAGGACTTGCAGCTCGACTTGCAGCCCATACCGCAACGGCATTATACATTTACAAATATCCATGCCTTCTCCGGGATTCGAATCTGGGCTCTACGGCACAGCATTCAACATCGCTAACCACTATACCGGATGAGTGACTAGACTTGCCATGTAAATGGACTGATGCACGTTAAAACTCCCGTGACTCTAGGAAGTGCATATTAACGTCGAACTGTATTTAGCTACACGAGGGCTTTTGGCAAAGGACCTTGTAATTTTTAACCATGGCGCAAGTGGCGAAGATGACACCTAAACGAGCACCCCACACTTCTAACTTCCACACCACACTGACCAGAGGAAATCTGAGCCTCGACATCAGCCCCCTCTGCCCGGCGGGTCCCCCTCAGCGGGCTCACCTTCTTTAGGTGGGTACGGGTGTCATAATCCCGAGATCCCTTAGTGATTTTTCCTTTTCCCAAGGGGGTTACTATCTTTGGTAAATACAGGTGTCACGACCCCGGGGTGCCCCAGTGATTCTTCTCTATTTTCGACCCTCCATCTTGTCATCTAATTTTTTCTTTTCTTCTTTTCCCTTCCAGACCACAGACCTATGAATGTTTGGCGCAGTATAGCCAAAAACTGGCAATTGTGCCATAAAACACCAAACTCAACTCAACGCATGGCGGGTCTTCAGTGGTACTAAGCTCGAACTCATGGCACGCCAGCCATGAGTCCTGGTCGTAATTTAGAACACCTGCTGTGTAGTACAGTCGTTTAATAAAATGTTTTCTGTACAATTAATGTGTTGCTGTTTCTGTTATTTTTTTTCTGTTTCTTTGTACCATAGCTCATAACAGTGGGATTTGCTACTCAACATACTTATGTGATTCCGAGCAATTTCTGTACCTCCTACTCATCCTGCAATTCTGTCAGTCTGGTAGCGTTTCACCCCGTATATATATATATATATATATATATATATATATATGTATATAACCATGAAAGAGTAGTTTTTATTTTTAAGCAACTGGAAATTTTAATTTGTCAATTTTAATTGCCAACGAAGGTATATTATATTTTAGAAATTTAATTAAGTATGTTATTTAACTAATTAAATATAATAGTTAGAATTCTAAAAGAATTTTATATTTTCTAGTTTAATCCCTGAAACATACTGAAGCCATTAGGAATGCCCTATTTTCTTGCCAACGACAGTTCCTTTCTTCTTTTACTGTATATAATATATTGCTAGATGTCAACATGTTTTTCTTCATGTTTTATTTTTATATTCGAGACGGAATGAAAATAAAATAAATATAACCAAAACATAAATACTTTTCATCAGGTAACCTTTAACACTAGCACACAAACAAATATTAATTTTATTAGCTTTCAACATTACCTAGGCAAGAATGTTACTTAAAACATCCTGTTTTTTACGTCAAATGCAGACACACTACCTAGAATATGCAAACTCATTAAAATATTTTCATACAATATTCATTCTCACTGAATATAAATTTTAAAATAATTAATTTAATGAGAATGAGAAAAAAAGAGTGAGTCAGAACAATCTTTGTTCGGATAAAAAAATTAAAGAAAAATGAATTTTCAAAACTTTTAAAAAAAAGACATTAAAAAAATGTAATTATAAACTCCATGTACATCTGCAGTACTTGTTAAAAGGCAATCGAAAAATGAAAGAGAAATTTGTCGTTATTCGTAAAGGAATTTCAGGATTTTGGTAAGAGATAAAATGTATTTAAGAAAACATGAAAACTGTACATATCTTTCTTTATATTTGTTTACTGGTGAAATTAAAGGGTTTTTTTTACCCTGTTAAATGTTCTAGTGAAAAAGAAACTTTAATAAAGTGAACAGTGTCAAAAATTATGTTTTGTTTAAGGCGACATGGTACGATTTAAGCAAACATTTTTAATTTAAGAATTTTCAAAATTTTTTTGGTTTGCCTCCTATGTTTGTATACTACGTAAAATAGATTTTGTGCTCAAAATTTCATAAAATGTTAGCCATTTAATGTTTTAAGTAAAACTTAAAATTTGTGAAGTGATTTTAAAATGCTACTCCTCCTCTACAAAAATTTACGTACATGCATGAAATTCGATTTACAGGTATGTCCAACTATGTATAACAAAAGTAGGTATGAGTTTTGCGATAACACGATTGGTATTTGTACAATACTTATTTTTATGAATCCTTATTGAAAATTCCTTAAAAAACTTGCAAATTCTAACTTCAATTATTTTTTTTAAAAATAAGTATTGCTTTGATTCAAAAATACATACCAACTTTTGTAACATATACTATTAACAATAGGTAAAAAAAATTCAAAGCACTAGGCAAATAGGAAAAAAAGCCTTAGCATTTTAAATGAAGACAAACTAGTTATTTTATCTTTCTGAGATAAGTAAGTTTAAAGTTTTGATTTGCCATAGGGATGTGAATAAAAATGAATTTTAAAGCTATCATAATTCTGCGTTTTTTAAGCTTAGAGTTTTCAAATTTTGTGAGGTTAAAGAAAAGTATATAAAGAATAATTTAGGCTAGTAAAATTAGAATTGATTTTTTGACCAATTTTTGTCAATTGAATCGAACTGTGTCTTCTTAATCTTATAACTACATTTTTTAAAATAAAAATTTCCAAAAAATGTACTATCTACGACTTATTTACAATGAAGTTTGCTTATATTTCATTATTTCTTGTATTAGTATATATATCAAAGATTTAAAGTGTATAAAGCCTGAGTAAACAAATTTGGGGAATTGAAAATTTGATGTGTAGCAAGAAAGTACTACAAAATAGCTCCTATAACAAATATATATAAATATTCAGATCCTGTGTATTTTAGAAAGGATCTCATGAATCTCTAAAATTAAATAGATGAAGAAAGGTATTTTTGAGTGATATTTGTTGCACTTTTTTTTTTCAAATGTTTCTGAAATCAAATGGTGTTAGAAAAAAAAATGCAGTGTGTGTTAATAAGCTTTCCCCCCAAATATTTGTTAGTTCTGCTAACTCTACCCATCAACTCATCAATATATATATATATATATATATATATATTGTATATAAAAATAGAATTCATAATTAATTCTTACTTTCAATGTTAACGTTTATCATTTCTTTAAGAAATGTAAAACAATTTATTATTTAAGAATGTTTTATCCTTTATTCCTGCATTACACATTTACAACACTCTTACAAAATTTAACAAAATTATTGTTTGAAATAACTATATTCTGAATAACATCAAGAACTATAAATCAGTGAGATTGTATTTACTAAAAGAATAATACATTTTTTTTTATAATTTCATGAAAATATCCTCCTATATACGTTATTGTAAATGCTTCCAAGAATTTATTTTCAAGGGTTTCGGCAGAATATTTAACTTGTGTTTAAAACTCGGTTTTCCCTGAATAAAATGAGGTTCTGAAGAAATTTCACCAACAAAGCCATTTCTCTAGCACTGTTTTCACACCAACATTTAACATTTCAACAATATTTCTTGAAAAGATAGTTTAAGTTCCTATTATGTCGTTTTAGAACATTTTTTAAATTTTAACTTTGTTTTGTGATCAAAATTTAGATATATGACATTTAGGTTTTCAATAAATTTCTTCATAAGTAATAATGAAATAGATAATAATAATTAATTTCAGGTTATATCACTAAAACCAAAAAAAATTTACAATATTAATGATTTTTTATAAATACTGTGTTTACTTTTTTTCATATTTATCGTAATCGAATTATAAGTGATTAATAAACATTAAAAATGTAATAAGATTTCAACACATTTTGTGGCAGATGTTTCACACATATTTGACCACAATTTATCAATTTGTAATAATAAATATCTGCTTTTATTTTTCTAAGCTTGAATCAAATGTGTGATAAAAATATAATTTTATGATCAAGAACATTGGTAATATATTCACTTGCGATGTTAAAAATATTAAGCCCATGAATTCTTTCCAGATAAATGGCAAAAAGACCATTTTGCTGGAGATTCTAATTCTATGAAAAGCTTAATTGAATTTTTGCATGAGATATGAGACCAATGATTAAATAACAAGCAATTAATATGTGTATCTGTACTATTTCTAGAACAATGGCATTCAAACGTTTAACATAGAAGATATGTTTAACACAATCACAGTGATACTCTTCTAAAACATGGACAGAATTTTTAATGGTTAAGAACTAATTATAAAATCATATTCATTTGGGCAACCACGTATATGAAAACACCACATATAAAGCTTCAAAGACCGGATGTTCAATTTTTTGCAGGAGTATTTATTGATTTTCGGTCTGAGAAAATACAAGAGAGTTCCGAAAAGGATATGGACATATTTATATTTCATGTCTTTTATTGGCATCTCAAAGAAACAAAACGTTTTATTGACGGAAAAAGAAACACGGTCTTCATCTGAGCATTTTATCTCGTAAATTCCCTTTAAAGATCGATTTTATACTCAAAGGCAACTTCAAGCTGTGAAACGATTTAAAGTGCATGCTTTTTTCCAGTATCGTATCTGAGTATGCCTTTCTTTTCTTGTCTTACTATTTCTTATATTCCCAATAATGCTTTATAACTTTTAGACAGAATAATACAACAATATTCTGTCTTTGTCATTACTACTTATAAAAATAAAGAATGTTCTTTTATTTCTATTTCTTCGAGTTCAATTTCATGTCACAAATTTTGGAATGGGAAAGACCGAACTCTTACGAATGAATTTTTCTCTTTATTTTGTTTTCTGACATCTTCCGAACCACGAAGAGCCGGGAGCATGTAAGAAAGAATAAGACCATTTTTGTTCTCTGATTGTTTCCACCGATGATAAAAATCTAAGTAGTGGGAATGTGTAACAGAAGTTTGTCAAGTGTTGCGGAGAATTTAATTAGGACTTGTCAGAAGGGATGAATTTATTGCGAAGTCTGATGGACTTTGACTTGCTGGGAAAAAGTTTTTTTCTTGTTTTTGGTGTTTTGAGCCTTGCTTTGAAATCACACAATTCAAAAATACGAAGAAAAAAAGGAGAAATAAATAGGACACTTGACAAAAGAATATCCAGCTTATTAATATTTTGTATTTTTTAAGCGGAGGGAATCTAAGAATATTAGTCATGAATATACAAACCTGATGCGATAAAAATTGTTATAAATTTAAATATTTATTATTTTACTGCTAAGTTTTTTAATTTTAATATCAGATGTTCCAAATTTAATTGTAAATGTGAAAAGATTTCAAGGGATGGCTTGTACAGAAGACGCTACATTAAAGATATTAAAGAAACCATTTATTGTACTATATATATATGACATGTTTTGAGCCAGAATCAGACAGTTTTTAAGAATGATGTTTATTCTAGAATTAGTGCATATCTTCTGACGCTAAGAGCAGGGAGGAAAAAACAAGCCATGGTGTGTTTTAAGTGGGTTAGCACTTAAAACACCGATGGGGTAAGTATCGCGGATTTTATGATTGTACTAGAAAGTTAATGCTGACATATAGGGTTATTAAATATAATGATCTGGAATTAGACATGTATATTGGCTAGGCCATATGTTCGGAAAAAATAAATGGGTGATTAGTTTGATACTTGAAGATGAAATGAAAAATATGACTTAAGTGCTAGATAGGAAACTTAATTTTTAATCTAATTTAATTATCCTTACACACATATATATACATACATATATATACATAATGCAATATATATATATAATTCCCTTTTACACTATTTTTAGTAACTCTTTAATTTTTGACAGTTCATTCCTTCATGACCCGCGTTTAATAATTTAACTGGCTTAGTCACATAATCGAGATTTAATTATAATCAAACGTAAGATTGCGTCATAAACTATCGAGCGGTAGTTTCTGACCAATCATAGCTTCCGTTAAAAAGACAGACGGCATTCATCGCCTAGTATAAATAGCGAGTCTTCTGACCCTTTCTCAGTGTTTCTTTGTCTTCGTAATGTGCAAATAGCTGCAGCCCGGTTTTGTCTCTTGACTGATTTCTGTGATTTTAAAACGCTAACGTTTTTAACACATGTGAGTATGGTTGTCAAATAAAGGGGAGTACCCCAATATCAAATGATGCCACATCCTTTCAACAGCTCAAAGTCATACCACAAAGTCATGAAATAAAATATTACGGAAGATGGTTCACTAGCCACACTATTACCACCCGCCAATAGTAAGTACTACATATATATACGAGGCGCATTCAGAAAGTAAGTTTCCCGATGCTTTCCCCTGTAAACGTAATTAGTGGTGTCAATTGCGCATGCTTAACAGATCTATGACGTATCAATCATATGCCAGCCGGGTAGGTCCCGCCTCGTGCCAGTAGTGTGGTAGCAGAGGTCTGAAATGGAAACTCTTATCCCTTCCCCCGCCCCCTGCGAGGTTCGGTCGGTGATAAAGTTCTTGAATGCATAAAGTATTGCACTTATTGCAATTAATCGTCAGCTCTGTCAGGCTTATGGGCTGAACCTCATGCGTAAGCAGATGGTGCGTCGCTGGTGTAGGCAGTTTTCAGAGGGTAATCAAAATGTCCATGATGAAGACGGCTCACATACGGCTCGACGCACAGCAGCTGTTTTGACGGAATTTGGCTGGAAGTTGTTTGATCAGCCCCAAGAGCTCTGACCTTGCTTCCAGCGATTTTCATTTTTTCTTGCACCTCAAGAAATTCCTGTCCTCCGGTGAGCGTTTTGGCAACGACGAAAACCTGAAGACGTTTATCACACGCTGGTTCCATTCACAGGTGGCAGAGTACTACCACAGAGTGATACAAAAGTTGATCCCACGATTCGACAAATGTCTCAATTCTGGTGGTGACTATGTTGAAAAATAGCTGAAACATTGCTGTACTTGTTGCGAATAAAAATGTCAAAGAAAGAGTTTTTTTTTTTCAAAAATATAGGGAAACTTACTTTCTGGATGAGCCTCGTATATATATATATAATAAATATAATAATTTTAAAGTAAATATGTATGTATCAATAAACATAATTGCATAATTGTAAATTACAACAAATTAGTACACAAAAATAAATTAAAGAAAACGTATTCAATGCACAATTCTTTTGATTCTTTTTCTTTATTCCGCACTATTAACTATATCTCTTTTTTTTTAAATTTTTTAAAGAAGTTAAGGATGTGTGTGATTTTTATTATTATTTAATAAATTTAGTATAGTTTATAGGAAGATATATATTTAAGTTTTGTATTCTACAGAAGTTTCAAAAGTTAATTATATTTATCTAAACATTAAAGATGTGTGAAAAAGTTAATGAGTAGCATTTTTTAATTTTTATTTTTTTTATTTTAAAGATTTTTACCGATACAACATTAAAAGCTGCCAAGAAATCTTATTCTGAAAGAACAAGTTCTAAGAGCATCTTTTTTTCTATAAAAATTATTTTTCAATTCAAGCATTAAAACTTCACTAATGTATTAAAGCAAATAATTGGGCGCATGTTGAAATCAATACAAAATGCAATCTTGTTATAAAACAAAGAAGGTCTTTTACACAATGAAAATAGTTTCTATGAAAGTGAATAAAATTACGAAATTCATGCTTTTGTGTAAAATTTTCCGATAAGAAATATTTGTACTACAAATAAAACCATTACAAAGACCCCCATTACAATGAAATTTCTTCTTATTTTTCTACTTATTACAACTCATAAGTACATATTGGAGTTAATATTCTTAAAGAAAATTAACTAAGAGAAAGACAACTTAATTAGAAAGTGCGTATCGGAGAGATTTCAAGTGGAAGTAGAATTTGAGTATATGGCTTCAAAGTAACATTTGCAAATGTACGTGCCATTCTCATTGTTTATTATAAATGAGCTTTTGTTCCCTTGTAAAAATTTTCCTTCCCTTTTTTTCGTAATAAACAATTAACGAAATACGAATTATACATTTGTCAGTATAGTTACTTTTATTCAAAATGTATTATTTGTTTTTATACAAATATCTCACAATTGTTATGAGATACAAAATTTGTATTTGAATCTAGAAAAAGAAGTGACAATAAAAGTTTTTCTATTTCAATTGAGAAGCTACAGATTTACGTTATTTGTTTAATCAGGGAACAATTTAATTAGAGCAACTTGTTCTCCTTTTTGATATTTTCGATTTCTCATAATCAAGCAAAATGTGTATTTTTAGCTTCAATTTAAATAAAAAAAACGCATACATGTGACGACTATTTGAGTAGTTATCTTTCTCTTTGATATTTGATTTCAGTTTGTTGGCGCAGTGTATCTGCTGCTGACGCAATCCACAAAGTACGAACTGTAGATGGATTGCTGTGTCAACAAATACACACACACACACACATATATATATATATACAGTTGGACCTCTATATAACGAACTCGCTAAATAACGAAAAAGAGCTCGTTATATGGAAAAATCGTTATTTAGAGGTTCATCTTTCAATTTTCTTTATAAGCCACATAAAGCAAATTTTAAAATCATAAACACTATTTTTTTTTTAAAAAAAAGTAATTATTCACCCTTTTTTGTAAATTAATAATATTTATTCAATTTATTTTACCTATCAAAAAGAAAGAAAGAAAATCTGCAAGGAAAGTTTCTTGAGCATTTTTCCACATCCTGAAGAATTTTTTTTTTTTTTCTTTGATATTCAAGCACTTACGTTTCGACGTTTTCGAGCTACAAGAAACGAAGTTACCAGTACGACTGATCAGGACTACAAATGAATGGAAACTAGTTCAAGGACATGAGGAAAGGGGACAACTCCTCTTAGGGTGAAAGGGGGTATCGAGGATGTTTCCAAGAAACTGAACAATGGGGGTAAAAGTTGCACTTCTTAGACGAAACGCCGAGAATTCTACTGATCTCCGTGAGTTAGACACCTAATAAAACCTGTTCAAGATTTATGACCACCATAAAATGTATTAAAAGAGAGAATAACTTGAAATTCTTCAAAAATTCCAGTCCTTTTAAGTCCAGAAATACTTTAAAAATAAGGAGAAAAAAAATTGAATCACAAGAGAAAAAGTTCGTTATATAGAAAGTATACTTCGCTAATGGGAGGTTTTTTAACAAAGCAAATCGTGAAGTTTTCTTGGTTCCAGGAAAAAGTTCGCTATATAGAAAAATTCCCAACATATAGAGGTTCGTAATATGGAGGTTCGACTGTATATATATAAATTCATTGCTCAATTACAAAATTGAGTGGAATTGCATGTATTTGGAAATGTCTTAAAACCATATACGTTATATTGTATGAAATTAAATTGGAACGTAATGTATAACCAATTCAAAATATCATAATTATGCAAAATAAAGCATAAAAAGATTTGAGATTATTATTTACTTTGGTTGAAATAATGCTTGAAAATTTTAAATTGTAGTATTATATTCTTTGTATTTTTTTAGAAAACCATACCAAAAAAAATTTAGTAAAATATTATTAAGTCTTTTGAAAAGAATTATTTTCCAAAAGTTGATAAATTAGAGAAATTGTGGCAATGGGATTCAAAAAATTTAAATATAATCGAAATATATATGTATAGGGTGTTGCCAAATTCGACTGAGAAAATCACTGGGGTAATAGTAGGCAGCATGGGGTCGACAAATCAACTGGAGTGAGCATTATTATGAAAAACCAGTTGATTTTATCAGCGACAAAAACCCCATACTGACTGCCTTAGATGCTCAATAGTTTCCTGAAACCCATTCTCTCTACTTTCCCAGATAAAATCCTCTGAAGGGCATGCGCAGGAGAACATTTTTTCGAAGCCATGGAAGAGTGGGATTTAGCGAACTGAGGAGGAGACCGGTTTTTGGAGAGTCGCGCTTAGTAATTGAGATAAAAACGATGAGTTGTGTAAGATGGCGGGTTACAAAGCCAGAAGAAATTATTCCCGACTTAGAAGATCTTGGTTTCACTATAACAAGTTGCAGCCAATTAATTTCCAAAAGAACCAAACTTAACTTCCCCTTTTACTTAATCACAATGCCCAGAAATACCTTTAACCTAACAGTTTTTGATCTTTTCCACTTGGGATTCATGCAAGTCAAGATAGAAGGGTACTCCGTTCGGGGTACAATGCAATGTTTTAACTGTAATAATTTCTTTCACACCACCGCTAATTTCATATGCTCCCAAGATGTCTCAAGTGCGGAAAGGAACATTTAACTAAAGATTGCGAAATTAAAGAAAGGCAGGATAACCCATATTGTATTAATTGTCACGTGTACGGGCATACTGCCTGTTACACAAAATGCCCTAGCTTTCCTAAGCCCAAAAAAGGTGCCCCATGCTAAATAGAAACAGAAAAAGTTTCACCAGCAACAACGTTGTTGAAGGAATTTCCTTCGCTAACATTGTATCTGGTTTATCCGATTAAAATAACGACCCCATCCTTCTACTGATAACAATAGTAAATCGGAAAGACAAAGTTCTCCCCAAGTTACCCCCTCTATTGAAAATGAAAATAATACCTCTGATCTCCAAGATATAATAGCTCTTTTTAAAATAGTAACTAATATCTTTAAACAATTCCCCAAGTTAAAACAAATTCTCCCCTCACTTAAGAAAACCAAAGATTTTAATGAACAAGCACTATATATAATGCTAATAGAAGCGGTTCTTTACTAATTTATTTAATTTTTCAATTCCCTTCTTTTAATTTTAATTTTAAAGTCTCTTTTAACTCAATAGCTTAATTTTTTCCTATACCGATCAGACAATTTTCTTCTCTAAGTCCAAAAGCTCACAAACCAATAGGAAACATCTCATTTTAACCGCTGAAGCCTGCTTGCTCGCCATTGGTTCCTCCTAGTAGTGGCCACACCTTTCCAACCCCCCAAACCAAGAACTCATCGCAAAGCCCACTCAATTCAAGATATGGGGTGGAGGAGTCTGCCAAGACTCCAGTCCCCAAAGTGAAAGTCGAAGATGGCGGGTTGTCACATGTTTTTTGGTAATAAAAGTTCAACACACACACACACACACACATATATATATATATATATATATATATATATATAATATATATATATATATATATATATATATATATATATATATATATATATATAGTCTGACTGTATGTTTTCGTTTCCTGAATGCTACACAACATAGAATATGGGGTCGCAAATCTCGTTTAATTGGATTAATTTGCAAACTAGTTATGATAGGTGTAATGTACAATAGAATGAAAAGGGGCAATAAGTGGTAAGAAATACATTTATTAGTCGTAAAGCATGTTTACAGTACGAAGAAGCTTACATCACAGAAATACAACAGCTCGACGGCAGAAATTCAACAAGTTATTATCACAAATATTGTTCGAAGCTGCGGCCTCGAAGGTCATGCCACCACCGACACCGACTAATGGATCATTGCCGGATGCATTCGAACAAATCACATGGCATTTTTGACGTCAAGCTGTGATACATTGTTAGTATTGTAAACACATGCTTTACATCTAATAAATATATTTTTGACCTCTTAAGGCGCGTCTCTTCATGTCACGATACATCACACTCATCATAACTGTTTTGGAGAATTACTCCGATAAGACCTGGTTTGCAACCTCATGGTCTATGTTGATTTATCGGTACCCTGCTGCCAACTATCACCTTTCTGAATTTATCTGTTAATTCATTTGAACGAAAAACAATGTGAATAATTAATAGCTATAATAACGTACACAATCTTTTTTGTAGGTATCTTTACTGAAAAATGCTCAAAGGAGTTTCATGTTTCACAAAAGTTCATTATGATTTGAAACTTAAATTGAAGATGATTCGTCATTTAGTTCTACGTAGTTTGAATGATTTTGAATCGGAAGAAAGAATCAATTTGATTTTAAGGCGTTAAGCCAACCTTAGATGATTCTTGATGCATAACGATCCAGAATCTTGTTTTAAAATACAATCATATTCAAATAAATTTTACGATGATGGACATATAAAAAAACTCAATTACCTCTGTGTATGCTTTGAAATTTACTATTCTTATCAAAATATGTAGCTTTTGTAAGTTCTCAGTATTCATGATTCTTTAGTTATGTATAAGGTGTTAAATTTTTCTCTGCCGTTGCAAATAATATGTACGTAGTAAAATCTTTTTTTTTGCTTGCAATGCTAAACACATAAGAAGCACAAAACGTTGATTCATAAATAAAATTCACCTTATTCCAGTTTTGAAAATCCCACAGCTATCTGGATTTGCACTATCATACACCGACCTTTTGTTTGCTTGTAAGAAAATAAATTATTGTCTTTGGTAAACGCTATTTAAAATCAAGTTCATAGAGTCGACACAATGGGACTGATGTTGAGGTATTTACTCTTGCTTTCGCTTATTTTTGCTTATGTGCTTCAAGCTCCTGCAGCGTTGCCTTAATCGTGTTGTACATTTTAGTATTATGTTTTATCTAAATGTTGTTATTCGTTTAAAACCACTATTTACACGACTATTTATAGCATTTGAATTCTAAAATTCAAATGCTGCAAAAGTTTTTCGTAGTTTTTGAGAGTATTTGGCGAAAATTTCTTCACTTTTCTCACTACTTAGGACTATAATCGCATCTTTCGTAGCATACGGTACGTGTTTTAAACACACATTTTTAATTTCTAGCTATGTAAAACTGACGTTCAAGCAAGTCTGTATACAAGTACCAACTTTACATTGGCACTGTTTATGCAAATTGTATCATCGATGCTAACCAGTTAAAAAGTTTACATTTATTATATCATTTTTAGCTCCTTAGATAATACTTAATTTTTTTTTACTTCAAAAAATGTCTATACTTTTTATATAAAATTTCAGTAAATTTTTTAGATACGCATGTACAATATATTTCTTTTTTTATATTTTTATTTTGAACATTTGATAATTTTTTTCTTTCGTCCCTGTTCAGTTTTAAAGACACATCATGCATTTTTTGAGATAATAAGATTGTTTTCATTGGTAACAAATATTATCTGTTGTTTTATTTTACAATAAGCTACTAACTACTTGTTCCCCCTAATTCATTTATTAAAGAGGAATATGACAAATTTTGGTTATCCTTACCGGGCAAAGTATGCGACACTTGCATGTAATATACACTATTAAAATCCGAAGGTAAATAAACGAATCTATCTATCTATCTATATATGAATCTATGATGCCGCATCTTCTAAAGAACCACACGACGTAGAAACTCGCCGAAGGTACCAAAATTTTGGGAATAATCCGAGGAATCCGTTTTGATCATTTATATTCCGATATTCCAATTAGTTTAAAAGATATTAATTAAAAACCTTTAAAAGCATAATTAATGCCATTTTTCACCGGCTGGAGCCAAGTTCAACTTTTTTTTTTTGACATTTTTAAAAAGCTATCTAATTTTTTTCATGAGACTCAGAAAAAAAATAATTACAGATTCGGAAAGATCATTTACTCGCCACGAAACCGTATAATTTATTTTTCAAAATATTTTTTTTACGATTTCTTTAAAAATGAGTCAAAATCGATATGTTACAAAATTGTTCCTCTTGCATTTTCTTTCGCGCTGATGAAAAAAATATTTTACACTAAAAAGTTCATGCTTTTCTCTTTTAGAATCAGTCATTTAAAAAATTTAATGTCAAAAACTGTTGTTTTTTTACGATTTTTCAAAAATTACTCAAAATTTTATTTAAATACTTAATAATTTCTTTATTTATAAAAATAATCTCACGAAACTTTTTTCCGTGTGTAGAATGATATTATACGTAATCTGTACAGATTAATAAAATAACAATTACTGTTTTTTTAAAGAAAAAATGTGTTTTAGTTTTTCTCCTTTTTGTGTAAGCATTACTTCTTTTAAAGTTTTTTGTTTAAAAATTACCGTTGTTTGCAATCGATATATGAAGTTTGAATCCATTAAAAATGAAGCCCGAAAAAAAATTTTGAATTTAACAAATAACGCAATACGAAATTGAAAAAATCTTCCTTTAATTTAAAGGTATTTTCACTGCTTTTTCCCGAAGGAACCCACAGTGCGGTTGTTATTCCACTGTGCTTTGCGCTATTTGTTAAAGTTTAAAAATTTTTTAGTGGAAGGGAAAAGGTTAAAATTAAAATAAAATAACAAAATGTTTTTATCAGATCGTTTTTGTTTTTTTTAATGATTTTTTCAGTACATGTATATGTATATATATAGAGAGAGAGAGTGACAACGACCAGATTGAATTAAGTATGCATTTATTTAGGGAAATTATATACAAGGGAGGGCTAAAATTTAGTAAAAGGTTATCGGGTGGTTTGATTCCACCAGACGTCTCGTCGCTGCACCTTCGTCTCGTCCCGTCTGCGCTGTCTCTCTCTCTGTCTTCCCGCGCAACCGTCCTATTCATCTGTATGTCGTCTCTTTATCCTCGAACCGCCTTGTCCGCTAGGTGGCGCTCTCTTGGCCTTACGTCATTAAGGGAATATAGGAAGGATATGATAACGTGGACATCCATTCCTACATCGCCCATCATGACCAAGCATGCGTCCTCGCATGTAAAATACAATGTATTTCAAAATGTCATGAAATAAAATTGAAAAGCTAGAGGAAATAAACTTACAAATAAAACAATTATTAAACAGTCAAATATATATCAGAAAATCAAAACTAATAACAAAGCATAAAAATAAAATAAAAAATATATATAGATATACAGATGGAAAGAAGACAAACAATACAAAACAATCTTGAGTATGGTGATAATGTCAAAAAAAAAAAGATGTAAAAGTTTTCGTTTGTAATGTAACATTTATATGTGTGTCCATGGTTTCAAGTATTTTGGCACAAGTACTTGTTTTGGTTGATTCCATCAAAATTTCCACGCATTTCGTCGTTGTAAATTATCGTTGGAGCTTTACCTGGTAATTTTATATGGACCGATAAATTTATTGCAGAGTTTTTGTCAGGTCCGTGTTGCGTTCTTTTAGCAACAACTAAGTCCCCTTAACACTATAAACAAGGGGTACCGTCGAAGATTATAAGACTTTTGTTTTCATTTGCACTTTTAATTATTTGCGATTTTGCCGCTTTACGTAGGAGTTCTCTGTTTCATTAAATTCGAGTTGTAGCTGTTCGATGATTATTTGTTGAATGCGCAAAATCAGTCTTGTTATTGATTTGTGTTCCAAGAGTAATTCAAAAGTGGTGTTAATGCTTCGTTGGAATGTTGAGTTTAAGACTTCTTGTAGTGAAGGAACATGCTTGAACCATTTCGTGGGATCGTCTTCTGACATCTTAGATAAGACAGAAATAATTGTTCGATTAATGCGTTCTACTTGACCACACACACATTTGCACATGTAAGCCACCAGTAATATGATGAAGTAAAATATTTTTGTTCGGAACAATAAGCGGAATTCGTCGGAAGTGAATGTGATTACCATCAGTGATAAGAAAACGAGGATTTTCCAAATGTAGTTTTTGGATGTCTAAATTTTTTATTACCTCAGAAGTAAATCTTCAGTTTTAATTGGGGTATATATCTCCATGAAACAAATTTGGTGAAAGAGTCAATGACAGCTAAAATGAATTTGTAGTTTTTAATAGGGATTTAACAAAGACCAAGATCAGCCAGTATATTTAGAGGTATGTCATCTTTGACAAAGGGATGGAAGAAATCCCTTCTTGTTTTACCAGATTTTATTTTTCAAGTACATATTTACTGAAATTAGAAATATATTTCAATTTTTGGATTGAGTTGTGGTATAAAATACTTATTTTTATATGTTCTAGAGTTTCGCTAGCGAAAAATGTCCTTTGTCATTGAGCGTTTTGATAAAGTGATGCCATCTCGTCGGGAATAACAAGGACGTCGGCACAAATCAATAAATTTATATAATATATTCATTTTTAATACAATAGTTATCATATGGACCACCATTTTGAAGAAGAGCTTTTATGGAAGAATATGTGGGTCGAGTTCTTGAGATTCTTTTATCTATGCACAATAGAATCAATTACTGGGTTTGTTAAGACCTGTATTCTACTTAAGGTATCCGACTACGTTCCGGAACCGTGATTTAATAAAATCGTATGAAATGATATGTTATGATATTTAGTGTCACTTAGATTAGAATACATGTATAAAATTGTTTTAAGGACATTATGACAAACAAATTAGTTAAATACAATATTTTGGCAAAAAAAATTAACCAGAATAACCTTTTTCAAATGTTCTCCTTTTAAAAATAAACATTGCCGACAATATTTTGCTGTGTATTTAACTCAGACTTATAAATACCTGAAGGCTCAACTAGAATATTTAGAAATGCATACTTTGGAAGTCGGTTTATCACGTTTTACGAAAACAGAAGGAGAAATTTTAAGAGAAAATACGCAAATAATTATTTCAAATGGTTTGCAGCTCTGAAAATAATTTGAATTTTCAAAAAATCATAGTTGAGCACTCTGCTTGCAGGATTACAGAGCTATATATAGAGGCAAAATATTTTTAAAACCGAAGCGCTTTTTACAAAGGAGAACATTTGGAAAAAGTTATTTTAAGTAAAATTTTTTCCAAATATTGTGTTAAACTCAAATTTTTGTCGCCAATATCCTGCATCGGCCTCATGTATTCTATCTAAGTGAGATAAATATCATGAAATTTTAATTTTATGTGCTTTAAAATCATGGTTCACGGAGCAATCAAGAATACACTAAAGCATCAACATGGGCCCATTTACGTAGACAAGGGCGATGTAAAATAAGATTGCTTAATCATAATCTTGTAAATTCAGAGCCCAACGCGCGATTCATGTGTTTAGATCTTTCTTACTCCGTTTTGTAAATGCGTTACAATCAGTAATTATTTTAAAAGGCATTCCTAAAATGTACACTTTAATTTTTGAGAGCTATGATTATTTCAAAACTTTGAATTCGTAGCTGGTATATTTTTCTCCGTTTCGGACGTTTTCTAGGCATGTAATATATAGGATGTAAAGGGGTATAATCAGGATGCTATGGCCAAAACAGCAGCAAGTCCGTCGATTGACGCATCGGTATGTATTTCAGTTTCACAATTTTGCCGATATATATACCTAAGACGGGTTTCCTGACAGAGCAAACGTTTTAACTCGTCAAAGGAAACTTTGACACATCAAAATGGAAAGGAGTATCTTTACGTAAAAAGATCACTAAGTGGCTTAGCATTACGAATAAGCGAGATGCATTTTGAAAATATCCAGTGAGGCCTAAAAGCTGAACTTCTTTAGTTGTTTTTGGTTCGCGGTAATGGACAACTGATTTAGTTTTAGAAGGGGAAGGAAAAAGTTTATTGTTTTTCAATAATATGGCCTAAAAATTCAATTTTCTATGCAGAAATTGACATTTGCAAAATTTATTTCTAGTCCATAATCACTGGACACTTTAAGAACTTTTTGAGATATCAATAGCCTCAGATTCATTTTAGCAAAAAGGATAACTATATCATCCATGTAGAAAGGAGAACAATTCATGAACAATTAAGTCACGAAAACTGTATTGATAAAACGAAACGTTGAAGGGCATGTAGAAGAGTCGAAAGGCATTTTAAGGAACTGAAATTGACCATTTGTGTTACAAAGGAGGTATATGGGCGACTCTGTTAACAGGCACATGGAAAAAGCCATTACGTAAATCAATGGTACTGAAAACTCTAGTATCCTGAAGTTTATCTAAAATATCCTCAATGAGGGCAGAGGATAGTGATCATAACAACACACGATTTAATTTTCAAAGTCAATGCAGACACGCGGACTGCCGTCTTTTTGCGGACTACTAGAGCTTGGCTGGCATATGCAGATGGTATGGTTCAATAATACCATTTTGTTCCATTCATCTATTTGTTTATTTACTATATCACGTTCAGTAAGGTAACCGTCTTGGAGAATGATAAATTGGCTTGTCGTCCGTCACGTGTACTTAACTCAATATCCGTCGTTTAATTTTATTCGGCCTATAAGATACGAGTAATGCCTCAACATCGTTACGAGGTTGTTTTTCAGATTTCAGGGCCAATATCAAATTTAGGAATAATCGTCAGTAATTGCGAAAACAAATGATTCTGGTGAAGCGTCAGGCAATTTTCCGGTTTTGTGAAGCCAGAAAAAATACTTACTATCAGGTGTGATAGTCAAATTAGCGTTTGATTAGATTACAACCAATAATAATATCAAAGAAGTTCATTGAGTGGTTGGGGACAACATTAATTTTAACAGGAAAGTCTTGATTGTCAATTGTAACAGTTGAGTTGAACCGAACCAATTACATGAGTTTTGAAAGGCAAAACCGCGGTTAGTATATTACCACTATTTATTAAAGAAGGAGAGGCCTAATTGATTCCATACACTTTCTTTCATTAAGGTTACTTGACTTTGGTATCAACTAAAAGATAATATTTTATTAGATAAAATTTAACTTCTTTACCCACACATAGTAGTTAATAAGGGGTATTTACATCAACATTATTAGAAGGGATATTTTTTGAGAGCCAAGTATCAGATTTATGGCCAAAATTTTCGCATATTATATACACTTTGGACCACGATATTTATCTGGGCAAGGCTAGAAATGTGACCGGATCGAACAATTAAAACAAGTTACGTGATTCCTATCTCTAAATTTTTATTCTCAAATTTTTAAAAGACTAGGCTTTGTTGCATTGAATTTTGGATATCTATCATATCGATGGTTATAGAGAAATGTACTTTCAACATCACGGCGGTGGCTATAAAGTTTGGATTACGCGACGTATCATAAGAGCGATTTTTGCTTTTATTTTGAAATATCTTGTCATAAATTCTAATATTTCTTTAAATTCTGAATTGTTGAACATCCATATAATATTAGCTTATTTGAAAGAGAATCCGGGATTCCATTAATACAATACTCCATAATTGAAATCTCGTCGAAATCCCTGACCTCGATTCGCTAATTCTGACGCGACTAAATGATGAATACCGTTTCATTAGGCGCATTTTTCTATTTTGTAATTCCTATGCAATTGAGCTTGTTATTTTTTTCAAATTCCTGGACCAGTAGTGTTTTTATGAAGCTGTAGAGTTTATACCGCGCTGAGATTGAATAAATATTTTGCAGTTCCTGTCAAAAAGCCGTTTTACAAAAATAATTTTTGTTGTTTCGGTTATTGGGCAAAACGTTAAATTTTCTTCCACATCAGAAAAAAAATGTTCAATTATTACGCTGAAATTAAATACACTGAAAGAACTAGCAGAAAAGAGTTTGAAGTAAGTCTTTAACAAAAGCCACGATAGATCGTTTTAGAAATAGAGGCGTCAGCCGATTTCCTGTAGAAAGTGGAAGCAAAGGAGTTTTCTGCAACCGCGGGGACATATTTACCACTCGTGTATTTCAGTTTTAGTCTGAAAAGTGGATAAATCAGCTAGTGAAAGCAAAATATTATTACAAAGTTCTTTTCAGCGTTCCATTTTGTTTCTAGTTTAGCAAAAAATTGGCTAAACAGATTAAATAAGGTAGGTTTTAATTTTTAAAATAACGGCGGAGTAGACGCTTCAATATCAAAATCTGTTGCAGAAACCCGTAAGAATTTCATAATTGTTCTCTAAGTCCTACTGAATGGGTGATCGTTAAAAATAACAGAATACAATAATTTTACATTTTGAGTATTGCCAAATTCAATGCTTGCGCAATAACTGGGATGTCATTCAGTGTTAAATAAGACATAATAAATCAAATAGAACCAAAATACGTAAAATATACAAATATTTGCTGATCACTTAAATGATATATGAGTAGAATATTCAACATAGAAAAACAAATTAATACTCTATGAGGATAACGCAATCTAGGATAAAATGTCACTAGTAGCAGTTGTACAAGTTTAAAAAAAATATCGTATCACAGTCATTAGCAGTTTCAAAATATATTTTCACAATCGCTCTCTCTCTCTGAGAGTTTGTAAAAAAAATAATGGAAATAAAACTCACGGTAAGCCTTTGCACACAACGTCTTGTTTGTTTAATTTTTCTTTCATAAATTGTATAATATTTTTGAAGAAAATGTCGATGCCGGCAGAATTATCGAATAAATTTCTTCACAATCATGAATTTTCCTCTTGAAATTTCACACAACACTTGAAATGGAAGGAAAGCGTCAAATCACATAAAAACACGTTGGAAAGATTCGCACTGCGCATCGTCCTTTTTTTTTTTTTCTTCTTTTTGCTTCGGTTTTCTGGGGATTTTAAGTTAAGGAAAGGCCGAGCCTCCATATAGAAAGTGACAACGACCAAGTTGAATTAAGTATGCATTTATTTAGAGTGCTCTACAAGGGATAAAATTTAGTAAAAATTTATCGGGTTGTTTGATTCTACCAGGCGTCTCGTCGCTGCACCTTCGTCTCGTCCCGTCTGCGTCGTCTCTCTCTCTTTCTTCCCGCGCAACCGTCCTATTCATCTGTCTGTCGTCTCTTTATCCTCGAACCGCCTTGTCCGCTAGGTGGCGCTCTCTTGGCCTTACGTCATTAAGGGAATATAGGAAGGATATGATAACGTGCACATCCATTCCTACATATATATATATATATATATATATCTAGGTTTTACCCCATACTGTTTTTTTTTTCTAATTTATTTATATTTATATGTTTAATCAAACATTCAAACGTGCAGAAAAAAAACTATCGTTTCAATATCTATCTGTTAAATTTTTCTTTTATTTATTACTTCTTTTATTCTTAGAAACTAACTATTATTTCAAACGTTCAGAAAAAAGCAAACGTTTCAATAGCTATCTGTATTTTTTTTATTTATTACTTATAGAAATTTTATTTTAATAAATATATATGTTTTTTAAAAGGATTATTTCTATTATTTCATTTTTAAATTAATTCTTTGTTTTAAAATTAAAAAGTACATCGTCTATTATTTTGGATCAAAATACATTTTAGAGACATTTTTAAGATAACTATAGTGCAACGATTGATTGATTCATGAAAATCTGGAGAATCTATTTTATTATTTTAGATTCTTAGAAACGAACTATTAGAAAAATTGATGAACGTTTTTTTTTTTTACTCGTAGCATCAGAATCGTTTTCTTTTTATTGTTTCATATTAATAATTTTATAATTCTAACGCAATATTTTTTTATAAGTCATACATCGAAATTTGAAGCTATATCTTATCTGTGAGAAGAAGGGGAAGATAGAACAATAATTTTACACTAAAAAACCGTGTTCGAATTTATAGAGGAAATAAACCTGTCTTATATCAAAAATAAGTGGAATGGAACAAATTTCGAAAAAGGGAAATTTTTTGGCATAATTTTAGAAATCACTCACATTGTGCACGTACGAACACACACACAAAAATGCTGGTGTCATGAGGAAAAGAGAAAACCCGAGCAACGCCGGGCTAAGCGTTGGTGGGGAGTCATTTTGAAAAAGAGAATTAGAAGTGCTGATTTTGTGAAGGAAAAGGAAAATTTATAAGGGTAGAGATAGCCCGGGTAACGCTGGGTCAGGCAGCTAGTCTACACTATTAAAGTTTGTAGGTAAACAAACGTATCTATCTATGCGTGTCTATCTTCTCACGAACTGCGGCGCAAAAATTCGCCAAAGGTACTAAAATATTGAGAATGATCCGAGAAAGCCGTTTTGATCATTTATATTCCAATATTTAAATTAATTCAAAAGATATTTATTAAGAACATTTAAAAAAACCGTTTTGGGCGCCAACTTTGATTTGCCTGCATTGTTGTAAGAATGTAATTGTTACAAAAATGACAAAAGTTGGCGTATAAAAATGATGCTCTGCCAAACTGGAATTTCATAACATTGCTCTATTGACTGTATTAATTAACTTCGTTTTTAAAAAATAAATGCTTTTAACATGTAATTAACTTGTAACTAATGCTTTTAACATGTAATATATCATTAAAATCCCAATTTCTACAATGTTTTACTTTTTCTTACAAATTTCTATTTTATGGATTTTCTTGGATTTTAAGTTTAAAAAAGGAAGTAAAACAACTATTTTTCAAATAGATTATTTGCATTGTATATCTCTCAACGCTGCCAAGTTAGACCTAGATGGAATATTATTGTAAAACTTGACTAAAAATTTATGGAATTTCAGAATTTTTGAAAATTTTCTATTTTATGCTTTACTGCACCTAAAATTTTTTAAAAGACATTTTTTTTCCATTTCAGGGGCCATAAAATGCAACAAAATTATAAAATCACCAAATGCCAGTAATAATTAATTGTGATAAACCTACAACAAGAACTGATCAGTTTGGGAAGCATAGGGCATGCAAAAAGACAACTTTCTGATACATTACAACTAATAGTTTTCTTTAATTTTAAAAGTGATTTAGAATGAAAAACTTTTGAGAATATAAGAAAATGCTGAAATATTTTTCATCGAATGGTAATACTTACATTTTGAATCTTTCTTTATTCAGTGAATGCAAAGGTTTTTCTCCCATACATTTTTATAGTTACATATTTTTAATGGAATAATCAAACATGCAGAAAAAAGCAGTCGTTCAAAAGTTAGTGTTAGAATTATTCTCATTCATTATTTAATAAAAATGGATATAAATTAATAATTTAAAAAAACAGAAATCAGAATTTTTTATAATACATTAAAATTAATTATTTAATAATAAAATCGTCCATTGTATTTTTCCTGTGGACAAAAACTAGATTATTTTTATATTAGGAAGTAAAAATATAAATTTAAAAATGTCTTATCACGGGGAAAATAAGACTGAAAAAAGTTTTATACGAAGGTCCGTGCAACGTCGGGCTAACCGAAAGAAACATACCATCCGACGGGGCACAGAGGTGAAGAATATTTCGAAATAAGGAATTTTAATGACATAGATATAGAAATCACGCACACTCACGCACCAGAAAGTGCTGACACTGAGAGGGGAAAGGGAATCTTCAAATGATTGAATATTAACGTCGTGCTGTTCAGCAACACGAGGGCTTTTGGCGACGGACCACGTAATTTGAACCATGGTCAGGTGAGTGGACGACACCTGAGCTGGCACCTCCCTCTCTCTAACTACCACCAACGGAGGACGTTTCAGCTCTCGACAGATTTAACGTGCATCGCTGCCCTACACGGCGGGTCTTTAGTGGTACTGGGTTCGAACTCGTGAACTCGTGAACTCGTGACTCGTCCGATACCTATACCACTCGGCTACCGCGGCTACAGGGAATCTTCCAAAGCATGAAGCTATACACTTGAAAAGCCGGTGCAACACCGGGGCATGACAGCTATAGTTTGATATTATAATTTGATACCATACGGTAATATATTATTAAACGTCATTTAGTTAAACTCCTCTTGCATTTAGAAATATTTTAGTCTTTTTATAAAAGAGTATCAGTGCTTAAAAATTAGGATTGTTAACCCAATTTTTTTTTTGAATATATTTAAAGAAACAATGTATATAATCCCTTTAAATGACATTAAAAAAATTTTTTCAATTCATTTTCATACAATGGGAGTCCCAAGAAAAAAATTAAGCAATTTTTAAAACACAAATTATTTTAAACAGAAAAAAACGCAGTGGGTACTTTTTTAATTTTCAGATATTTTCTTGCATTTCTATATTTAGGCTCTATGGTGAAATTTCTTTTTTTTTTTTTAAAGAAAAATTTGCCCTCTTTTTATATAAAAACATTCATAGGGGGTAAATGCACTCTGGGGTTTTTAGCAAATAGGAGGGTGCAATAAATCACCTATGAAAAAATTTTTTTTAAATTAATTTTATACAAGTGAAATTGCTTTTAAAAAAATTTGGTTAATAATAAATTTTAAATTAAAAATTATTTTTATTTCTTCTATAAATTATTTGAAAATTATGTCCTTTTAATGTCTGTAGAATTTTAAAACAAATTTAGAAATGTTCTTAAAACGATAAACGTATTTGCAAGATTTTCCCGTTGGTTGAAAAAGTATGTTATTTTAAAGGAAATAAAGGGAAAAAAAGCATATTATGATGTTACTTTTTCATTAGTTCAAAATTAACCCCTACCCCAAATTTTTTTTCCCCTTTTAAAAAATAGTTTGTTTTTAAAAACCTTTTGCGAAAGGGCAGTTTTTGAAATTAAAAATTTATTTTATTTGAATTTTATTTGGGTTGGGGAAACTGTATTAAAAAATTTTTTGTTTGGTTTTAATTTAAAATAATTGTGCTTTTTTTGTTATTTCGAAATTTTTAATAAAAAATAATAGACTTTTGGAATATTTTTTTACCTTTTTTAAAAAATGTATTTTTTAAATTTTTTTTAATTTTATAAAAATTTGGGGTTTAAAAAAAATTTTACAAAAAATAAGTTATTTTAAACTAAAAATTTTTTTTGAAAAATTTTTTTTTTTCATTTAAAAAAAAAAAATATTCAAAAAACCAAATTTTAAAAAAATTATTATAAAAATTTAATTATAACCATTTTTAGGGGTTTTCCCATTCCAATTCAAAATATTTAAAATTTGTTAATTAATTTTAATAAAAAATTTTATAATAATTAAAAATTTTTAACCCTTTTAATTGGATATTGGGGTTTTGGGATTTTGGGTTTTCCGCTTTTTTTTTTTTTAAAAAAAAAATATATAAAATTTTATATCGGTATGGGTTTTAAATTCCACTCAATTAAAAATTTATAACCCACCGGTTTAAAAGGGAAAATTTTTAAAAATTATTTTAAAAATAAATAAATTATTTTTTCCTTTTAAATTGCCTTCCAAAAATTTTTTAAATCTACTCAAAAAAAAGTTAAAATTTTAAATTTCAAAACTAAGTAAAATAATTTTTTTCCCTTTTAAAAATTTTAGAGGATTTCGTTTAAACTTTCTTGAAATTTAAATTCAAAAACATGATAAAAAAATTTTTTTTTTAAAGGTTTTATTTTTAAAAAAGGGTTCTTTCCCCATCACCCCCCAATTTTCCCCTTTCCCCAAGAAAATACGAACGTTAAAGGTACATTGAAAAAAACTTTATCAAATTTTAATCTTCATAAAAATTTAAAAAACGGTCTTCTAACCCCCCCAAACCCCGCTCTTTTTTTGGGGTTTTTCAAATCCGTTTTTAAAAATTAGTAAAAGAAAGGAACATGTGCCTACCAACTTTAAGGCAGTAGGTCTAATGATTAAAAAATCGGAAATTGGCGTCCCCAACGCCTCTTAACCTCTCCAAAAACCCTTATGGTTCGTTTTTCCCAAAACATCTTATGGAATCTTTCTTCATAAAAAAAGGGCATTCTGCGAAATTTCAAGTATGTAGGTCCCAAAAAACCCGGGAATATTTACCCATCATGCCCTAAAACCCTCGATCCTCCCTTGGGGACGATTATCCCCAACTCTATTCTAGCGAATCTCTATTCCATGAAAGGAAATGCCTTAAATGTCGTGTCTGTGGTTTCATTGTTCAAAAAAAAGTAATATATTTTTCCACAACCCCCTTAAGTTCGATTTTTTACAAAACCTCTTACTAGTGGATCTTTTTAAAGAAACCCGAAAATTTCAAGTATGTAGTTCCCATAGTTCAGAACCAAAATAGTTATCTATCATGCCCAAACATCAATTCCCCCTTTGGGGTGGGGCCCAAAACTCTTTTAAAAATCTTATTCCATGAAAGGAACACACCTGCCGAATGTCATGTCTGTGGTCTTATTGTTTAAAAAAAGTAATTTTTCCACAATCCCCCCTTTTTCGATTTTCTCCTTTTTGTAGCGGATTTTACCTTTATTAAAAGGTCTGTTGTGAAAATTCAAGTCTTAGGTCAATAATTAAAAACGTGTTCATTTGCTATTTTTTTTGTTACTAATTCCCGTTTGGGCAGACGAATCAGACCAGATCATAAAAAAACACGGGACTTTAATTGCCCCATACTGCTTGAACATTTTGGTTCTTAGTGTTAAGGCAGTCCCAAAATTTCTGAGGAAGCCTGTTAAAATGGGGTTTAGGGCAAATTTTGAAACTCTCCTCTGAAATAATTTCTTTAAAAATTTTCGAGACTTATTTATTATAAGGGGCCTTTCCCCCTTTCCCCCCCAGGAGATCATTTTCCCAAAAAACCTTTTTTTCGGATCTCTACCTCAAAAAAAGGGAAATGCTAATTTTTTAAGTTTGTAGGTCTTCAGAAATTTGAATGAGATTTCGTAATGAGTGAGTGAATGGGGGTAATCACTTTTCCTTTATATATATGTACAGACAATAAATAAGGAGAGTAAGTAAAATTTCATATTATTAAATGAACAATGAAATAGATTGAGTTTCTAAACTTGTTATTTTTTTCCCCCTAAACAAGTAATATAAAAATTTTTTAAAAAATTCCTTTTAACGGGAAAAAATTATTTAGCTACTTTTTTTTAACTAGTTACAAATTTAAAGTTAAATTTTTTTGGGAATATGAAGAATTACAAATTAAGTGGTAATTTTTTATTTAAATTTTCGTTTAAATATCTATTGCCATCCAAAACAATCATGTCTAAAAATTTCAGTTAACTGAATGCTTTTAAAATGAGAAAAAACCTTTTTGTTTTTAAAAAGTCAAAAAAGGATCGCTAAGTCCCAAAAAAAATGCCAACGTGGCTCTTTGAATTTTTAAATAATTCGTTTTAATTTAATTTTTAAAATTATAATTAAATTACTGCATTGTCATCAAAAAAATCATGTATATAAAATTTCAGCTCAATTGAGCGCTTTAAAAAGTATTTTATTAACGATTGAAAATTTCCAAAAAAGAAAAAATAAATCAGAGGAGCTAATAATAGGTTAAAAAAACAAGCATTCAGCAGAAATAAAATATAAAATCATATAAAATTAGAAATTAAAGGTTATTGTTTTATAACCACTTAAACACATTAAATTGTGAAAACTCTAAAAAAAATTCATTCATTTAAAAGGGTTTTTAAAATAGACAGTTTAAAAAAGGATAAATTCAAGTTGTTTTTTTTAAACCACTAAAAAATGGAGTCACAAAAAAAAAATTTAACTCTTACTTTGAAATGTTAAAAAAAAATGAATGAATAAGCGTTGTATTATAGGATACATATAAAAGTAATTTTCCTTGAGATTAATAAGGGCCCTTTTTAAAACTTTTTTCCTGCGAGTGTAAATTGGTCATTATTTTTTTATTCTATATTTATCTTGATTCGTGCTTTTTGTCGCTCCAATGTATAAAACTAGAGTAGTTACGAAAAGATACTTTTAAGTTCTTTTCTTTTTTTTTTTTTTTCTAGTTCGGCCTTTAAAAATTTTTTTCAACATGTTGATTTTTTAGTACGGCTCTCCTAATTTTTTTTTTGTTGCTGAAAATTTTTTGTTTGAAATTTCCGGACGTATGTTTTTAAAAGCGGGAAAAATTTCCCTAGCTTAAATTTACCTATAAAATTGATTAGAGTTAATAAAAATTAATAACGGGAGTCGCATATTTTAATTTTTTTCTTGGTTGATTTCAAAGTAATATTTGTCAGGTATTATTTAAAAGTTTGGTTTTTTTTATTTTTTTTACTATAACTCAAATAACCAAAAAAAACAAAAGGGAAAAATTTTTTTTTATTTCCAAAAAAGGTCGTTTTCTCTGTTCTTCCCTGTATATAAAAACTTGATATTTGAATAATTCCTTCTCTTGTTCTTTGTCTTGGCCATGTAACTATCCTGCTTCTTACCCTTTATCTTTGTCCTCGTCAACATGTAAAACATGACTGTGTTTTCTGCTGCGTATTTTCTGTGTTGTAGTGTGTTTAAGATGTTTTGTTTCGTGTATCTCAACTAAATAAATAAAATTAATTAACACCCCAGTTATTGCAATATCCCAAATGAATAATGTCTATTAAGGGCCGTATCACCAAAACGCCCTTTCAGTTAATCTCATTTCCAAAACCCTTATTTCACAAAATTTCAAAGGATTATCAAAGTTTTAACATTTAAGACCCAATATTCAATTATAATTTTCATCGCTCCCCCCTTCATACAATAACAATGTGTTTTTTTAATCTATCTTGGTTTAAAATACAATACAACTATAACCTCAAAATGACCCGGGGAAAAATTCTCACTCAGCAAAACATTTTATTCCGGACGTTTAAAAAATCTTTCCCAAGCGATTTTTTTGTGCACTATTTCCCTAAAATTATTTTGAAGGCACTAGGCACAAACCATAAATTAACCCCAAAAAAAGGCCCTTGACGGGGTTTTTGGGAAAATTTATTTGAACTTGGGACGATTCGCGTAACTTTTAATTGGCAGTTTAGGGAAATTATAAACAATACAAAAAATTGTCAAGATAAACGTTAATTTTTATAATTTTATATATGAAAACCAGGGGAAAAGGGGGTAAAATTTAAAATACTTATTTTTTTATTTTAGGGGGTTTATACCGGAAAGGGTTTTTTTTTTGAAAATGTTTTTGTTTACTTTAAAAATTAATAATTTTAAAAAAAAAGTTTTTTTGTTTTTGGGGAATATTCCCCCTCCCGGGGTTATGATGCCCCAGGAGGCATGCCCCCCAGTTTAATGGGGGTATAATGAAGGGAAAATAAGGGGTACAAAAATTTTCACTAAACTGAGATCGGGGGAAAAATAGAATTTCAAGTCGAAATTTTGAGCAATTAAAAAAAGTCAAACAAGAAAAGTCATTTAATTAAAATGGGTAACTATTATGATTTCAATGTCCCCTTTGGGGGTTTTAAAAATTAAAAAGGTTGGTTATAAATGTGCGTCTTCCTTCGGGGAAATTTTTTTATGATGAAAAAAAAATCCCTTTTTAAAATTAGGCCTTTTATCTACAATGGGATAAACAAAAAAAAAATAAAAAAAAGATTTTAAAAATTGAAACGGTTTTTTCCAAGAGAGATAATTTCAAAAAAAATTAACAAAAAAAAAAAAAAAAAAAACTAACGGGATCTTTTTCCCAAAAAATTTTTAAGGGCGTTTTTAAGTGTGGGGCGCCCTTGAGGGGTATAACCCTTCGCGAGGGGACAAACATATGAAGTCCAAAAAAAGTTTTGTTTTGTTACCGAAAAAAAAAAAGCAAAAGAATACCTGGATATAAAAAAAAAAAAAAATATTTACACTGATATAAAATATTATAAAGTTATGTGGAAAAAAAATATTTAAAATTAATTTATCAATACTAAATTAAAAAATTTAGTAAATTTGTACTTAGGGCGTA
>BMAV01023822.1:0-21262 GCA_019973955.1 Trichonephila inaurata madagascariensis
CCGCCGAAATGCGTAAGTGCCACTTTTACTACGAATGCGGTCTTAACAATATCACGGCGGTTTACTGCCATTTGAAAGTATCACTTCTTAGATCAAGAGATGACATTTTTGTAGTATAGGGGATATTCGTTATTAAATCATCTATTAACGGTAAGGGTTAGCGTGGGTATTTAGTGATCGTATTTAGTTTCCTATTGTCAACCGGAAATCTATATGCTTCCGGATTATCCGGTGGTAACCCATTATTTTTCTTACATAACACAACAGGTGAAGCGACGGAGATTGAATTGGAACTATGGTTCCTTCTCGTAACATTTTCGCTACTTGATAATCGAGTATCCCTTGTTTTTGCCGATCATACCTGTACGGCCTGGAAACAAGTGGTGGACTATCTCCTGTATCAATTTCATTGTATAAAACATGAGTAAGACCTTGTTGGTTTGAGAACAATCCCTTAAAAGTACTAAACAAATTTTGTAATTCCTGTTTTTGCTTATCCTCCAACTTTGTCTTAGACAGATCTATTTCAACATTTTCATCTTCAACTGTTTCAACCACCCTCTCTATCTGCGAATCGGGAATCTTCAACGATTTTAGATCAAAGTCTAAAACAATATTTGATCCACTAATGAAGTCAACAGCGAGAATACATGGGTATTCCAAATCCGTCAACACATGAAACAACCAAGGTTTTTCAAACTCCCTAATTCGAATATTCAACTCTACAATTCCTATATTTTGACATTTCACTCCTTGTGCCGTGATCACCTGAGCTCGCGATTTTTTTACTTGTTTATAAAAAAAATATTTTTTATATATTTCTTCCGATATAAATGATTTCTCCGCTCCGGTGTCCCATAGCACTTTCAAAAATAGGAAAGAAGGGAAGCCTCACGGGTGATATACATATCGGAGAAAGTTTAATTGGTATATCCACTGCCGATTTCTTTTGATTATTTTGAACTTCATTAACTTTCAAAACATTCAATCATCCCTATTGCATCCTTTCAACTCGACTGAAACTCTCACTCGAAGCCCTATTTCTGCGGTCCCCTCTATTGAAATTATCATTTCCATCTTTTCGAAATTGGTATCCCCTTTCACATTGAATCTCTGATCATCATTCTGAAATCTATTCCTACTCTCGAACCACCTGTTACTTTGACGGCCATTCTCATAAGTACCTCTAGAATCATTTTTACCTTATTTGGTCTACGCTCAACCTCAGAATTTCTCCAGTTTCTGCGATTAACATTAAAATTAGGCATCCTATGCTCGTTTTGACTCCGTCTTTCCACATTATCACTATTCTGCGAACCCCGTTTTAATTTGTAAGAATACATCTCTTCAAATTTCGCTAAGATTTCTAAAAGTTGTACCGTGTTCTGTGGATTTCGGACCTCCACATAGTCCTGGACTTGTGGTTCGAGTCTAACAAAAATGTGATCTACCAAGTCCGCCTGCGACATCCTTAGTTCTAAACCTTTGTGTACTTTTAACAAATCGTAAGCAAAATTCGTTGGTTCTTGATGTCTTCCCTGCTGAGATGCATAAAACCGCGCTTCTAAATCTTTTTTATTTTTTATGGGGGGGAAAGCTTTCGCTAATTCTGCTTTTAGATGTGAGAAGTCCGTGGCGGTATCCTGCACTAACACTGATCAGAATATCTGATACCAATCTTGGGCCCTTCCCTGGAGATGACCTTTCAAATAAGTGCATGCTAAATCACTAGGTATTTTTAGTAATTTTATTTGATTGTCTATGGCCTCAAGAAATTCCGTCACTTTCTCGACCCGGAAAAGCACATTTCTGGTAAAATACCAAACCCGCTTGAATTTCCTAACCCAGAGTCATATAAATTAAAGCGGTTTGGGCGCCATTGTGATATGGTCATTCTTTGTCGACCATATCTTGGCGGGTCTTCAGCGTGAATTAGAGGTGTGGGGTTCTCGAAATGAATAGACATTTTTGAATTCTTAATATGACTTTATTAAGAGTTTAACTTAAATTTCTTATATATTAAACAAACTTATATTAAGTGAGAATAAATCAAAACACGTAGCCGTAACTAAATCGGATCGCGCAATTTGGATACTTATCTAAATAATTATATTATCCCCTTACTCTCAATCCTAATAATATTACGATTTCTTATATCAAATGATCTGTCCTACCTTGAATTCCACGCAACGGTTCAAACACCTTCAGATAGGCTGTTCTGCTCGCGTGCAATCGTATGCACCTTGTAGTAATGGCTAGATATCCGTGATTCCTTGTTAGGCCGTCAAATTACACTTCTACCTTTTCCTAATAGAACTTTCTCTAAATTGCCATTCCGCATACTAAATTTTTTGTTCTTTTAAAGGCTATCTTATTTGCATCTATACTTTTATTTCAATTCTTGGATTTGGGTTGGAAAAGATTTGCCATTAATCTTGGCCGTCAAAGAATCCAGAGGTTATGTTATAGAAAACACGCGTGAGCCGTCACAAGATCTATTTCTACATTTTGTTCCTCAATTGTTTTAACCATTTTATCTATTTGCGGATGGGTAATCTTTAACGATTTTCGATCAAAGTCTAAAATAATCTTTAATCCACATATAAAATCTATCCCAAGAATACATGATTATTCCAAATCTGTTAACACATGAAACAACCAAGGTTTTTCTAACTCTCTAATTCGAATATTCAATTCTACAATTCCTACATTTTGACATTTCTCTCCCTGTCCCGTGATCACCTGTGCACGCGATTTTTTTACTTGTTTATAAAAAAAATATTTTCTATATATTTCCTCAGATATAAATGACTTTTCCGCTCCAGTGTCCCATAACGCTTTCGTAAATGTTTCATTTAATAAAATAGGAACATATGGAAGTACCATTGGAGACATACATATCGCAGAAAGTTTTGATATGGTCGTTCTATGGCGACCATGTCTTTGTTTGTCAGCGTGAATTAGAGGTGTGGGATTCTGGAAATGAATCGACATTTTAAAATTCTTAATATGACTTTCTTAAGAATATAACTTTAATTTCTAATAAATTAGATAAACTTTTTTAAGTGAGAATAAACCAAACACACAGCTGTAGTTAAAGCTGATCGCGTAACTTGGATCACTTATCTAAATAATTATATTATCCGCTTACTTTCAATTCTGATAATATTACAAGTTGTGACATCTCTCGCGTTCTTCTTCTAACATAACTCCTACGTTCTTTGAAGGCCACGATTAATGGCAAAACTTTTCCAACCCAATTCCAAGAGGAAAAACGAAGCAACAATGCAAATAAGATAACCTTTAAAAGGATAGAAAGTTTAGTGAGAAAGGATGGCAATCTTAGAGAAAGCTTAGTGTGGAACAGTTGGAAGTGTGTTTAGACGGCCTACTCAGGAATCACGGAGACGCCCAACCTCGCTAATATATACCCCTCGCTTCGCCTCGCTATTGCACACGAGCACATAAGTCTACCTGAACGTATCAGTATCTTTGAGCCTTCAACCAATGTAGGAGGATTATATTCTGAACGCTAGTAAATTATTGAATTGAGATTAGGTGATGATAATTAATAATATTGATAAGTGATCTAATTGCGCGATCTGACTTAATTAAATCGGCATACTTTGGTTTATTCTCACTTAATATAAGTTTGTTTGTTAAATAAGTAATTTAAGTTAAATTCTTAATAAAAGGCGTATTAAGAATTATAGAATGTCTCATATCCTTCCGATAATCCCACACCTCTAACTTACGCGGAACCCCCAAGACATAGCTATCGACAGATGGCTATGTCACAATGGCGCCCGAACAATTATAATTCTGGGTTAGGTAATGCAGGAGGATTTGGTATTTTACCTGAAATGTGTTTTTCCGGGTCTGAGAATGTCACAGAATTTCTTGAGGCTATAGATAATCAAATACAGTTACTTGAAATACCAAGTAATCTGTCATGTGCTTATTTGAAAAGTCATCTCAGGAGAAGGGCGCAAGATTGGTACTCAATATTTGGATCGGTGCTAGTGCAAGATAAAGCCTCGGTTCCCCAGCTAAAGGCTGAATTGGGAAAACTTTTCCCAATCAAAAAAAAAAAGTTGGAGGCTAGGTATTTCGCGTCCCGGGAAAAAATCAGGAACCAACGACTTTGTTTACGTTAGCTAAAATACATAGAGTCAGAGCAAAAGGATGTCGCAGGCGGGGTTGATCACTTTTGTTAGACTCGCCAAAAGCCCCAGGACTATGTGGAAGTTCCCAAACCCCAGGGCACGGGACAACTTTTAAATATTGGCTAAATTTTAAAAAGGTATTTTACAAATTAAAAAAGGGGTTTAGTAGTGATAATTGGAAAGGAGGGGGCAAAAAAGCGCATAGGATGCCTTTTTGATGGTAATCCCGAAACTGGAGAAATTCCCAGGTTGGGTGAAAAAAATCGTGATTCTAGGGTACTTTTAGAATGGCCCTCAAAAAATAATAGGGTGGTTCAGTAGGAATAGATTTTGAATGATTATCAGAGATTCAATGAAGGGGGGTACCAATTTGAAACGTCGAAATGATAATTTTAATAGGGGACCGTAGAAATAAGGGTTTGAATGAAAAATTTTAGTCGGGGGGGATCGGTCAAAAAGGGGCGGAATGTTGTGAAAGTTAATGAAGTTATAATCAAAAAGGGAAACGGCAGGGTTACCAATTAACTTTCTCCGATATTTTATCACCCGTGAGTTTTCCCACTTTTCCTTTTTTTATTAAATAACACATTTTTGAAGCGCTTTTGGGACACCGGAGCAGAAAAAATCTTTTTATATGGGAAAAGAAGTATATAAAAAATATTTTTTTATAAAAAAAGGTTAAAAAATGCGAGTTCGGGTGATCACAGCACAGGGGCGAAATGCCAAAATATGGGAAATTTGGGAAATTTGGGATTATTCAGACCCAGAAAATTTGTTGGACCTTGGTCGTTTAAATTTTGTTGACGGTTTTGGGGGAATACCCTTGTATTCTATGTGTTGATTTTAAAAAAGTGGATAAAAATCTTTTTAGTTTTTTGATCAAAAAAACTTTAAACTTTCCCAGATTCGCTGGTTGAAGATTATGGGGGTAGATAAAGGGGAAAATTTCGCGTTGATGTGTCGGGAAAAGGAAGTTAAATATTGTTTTAAAACATCAAAAAATTCCTTTTAAAGTATAATGGGAAAAAAAGGGTTAATTGTGCAATAATCAAATTTAGGACTTACTTCCCGGGAAACAGTTAATAACAGAACAAAAGCATGACCCAGAATTGGGCCCTTATATATAGATATTTAAAAAAAAACCCCGGAAGAAAATTTGTTTAATGCGACGATATGTGGGGTTGGTCCCACGACTTCCATCAAATTAAAGGGGGCTTGTTATTTTATCAAAAACACGGAACGTCGTTAGGTGAAAATCGTGTATACTTTCCCAAAGTCCTTAAAAAACATTTTCCCCTACGGGGGAATATCACGAAAAAGCCAATTGCGGGACATCTGGGTAAAATTTTAAAAACTTTTCCATAAAAATTTCCGGGACGTTTGTTTTTCCCCGTATATGGAAAATTTATTGATTAATAGGGTCTCTACATGCCATATTCCCAAAAGTTAATAATTATTTAAAAAGGGGTTACCAGCTGGTCGATTAAATCAATTATATCAAATTATCCAAATGAAAAATTTTAGTTTTTTAAACCCGATTTGGGTTGGGAAAACCCGAAAATTCTTTCCCAAAAAAAACTGGGTCAGGGGGGCCCAAGGGGCGCTGGGAAGTTGGGGGAAAAGGGGGCGCCAAAAGGGGGATGGGGGGGTTGGAAAAATGAAGGACGGAGACGCAATTCACCATATTCTCTGCAAGTGCCAGTGAGTCGGTTCGTGAAAATGGCTAAAAAAATCACCTGGACGACTTCCCCTTGGAAGAATGATCGGGAAAGCGGGGGAGGGGGGGCGTACTGTCACCAGTGTAGCTGCAGAGTTCGGAATCAAAAAAAGGGTTCGTTTCGCGCGTTTGGGAAAAATTTCCCAAACCACGGGTACAGCTGTTAGGGTTGGTGTGGCCGCCCCCAACTGCAGGGGATGACCGATATTTTCATCCTGCAGGCGAAAAAAAGTTCGACAGCAGTCCCCCAAAAGCGCCATTTCCCCGAAACTCTGTACCGGTCGACAAGTGTTGGCGGTTTATTTTGTGGCCAGACGCCTTCAAAAAGGGGGCCTGTTCCCCCCGCCGCCCTGAACGCTACCTCCCGTTAAAAATTGGCCACCAAAACCAGGGTTTTACAGTGGGAAAAGAGGGGCAAAAAACTGTAAAACCCCAACCCAAGGGAGTCTGTCCTTTTTTACGGTTAAAGGGGGTGGGTTTCCCGGTCCCGAAGCGATTTTTAACGCGTTTTTTGATTTGGAAAAACCCGGGCCCCGGTTTTTACCCCAATAACATCGGGAAAAAGACATCGTTACGGGGGCCCCGGGTTCTTGCCCGGGTTGGCATTATGCTGAACGGGCGAACAAAGGCTTCACATTTTCGACAGAGGGTCTGTAACCGGGGATCGCTATTATGAGGGGGGGTACTTCTTCCACATCTGCATTTTTTCCGAGGTGCCATTGGCCCGAATTTAAATTTTATGGATGAAAATGCACTGCCACATGCCTCTTGCTGTTGAGGAGCTGCGGGAAAAGGTAAAATATCCTCAAAATGGTTTGGGCCAGCTTTCCCCCCAGATTTAAATCCCATGAACATTTTTGTGGGATGTTTTTGGGGGAACCAAATTGCCATTTTCCTCCCATCATCCGGAGTACAACCAAAACCCCAAACGGGGGAAAATTGGGGAATGGGCCCCCTACCTCAAAAATGTTGCCCCAAACTGGTTCTGGTATGGGGCGCTCCAAAAAACCATTGTAGAAAGGGGGGAGGGCATAAAATAAAAGGAACATCTCATGTTGTTTTTCCCTGTTGGATAACAATCATGGGTACGATACTAGCGTTCAAAAAAGCTTGTTTTTATTTGATTCCATCCCCGTATGCGTTGTATTCCTTTTCAGCGCCGATCCCTTTCATCCTTTATGTACATAATACTTTCCCTTTTCAAATTTCATGTCTCCCCAGATGTTTTTTTCGTAAGTTAGGGCCCCAAAAACCCACCTGTTGTTTAAAAATTTTTTGCACCCGGTATAAAAAAGGAAGGGGGCCGTAAGTATTTTTTAAGTAATAACCGATCTTTTTTCCCGGCAAAGGGGCAAATTATTACCCCCAAAAAAAGGCCTCGGTTTTCGTATAATAGCGGATATTTTTTGATAATTTTATATGCGTTTTGGGCCCCAAAAAAAATTAAAAAGTGAAAACGGTCCCCAATTTATACCCCGAAATTTTTTTGTTTAAAATTAAAAGAGTAGGCAAAAAGGCCCATGGAAGATTTATTGCTTTGGGCCCACAAGAAAAATGGACTGAACGAGTTAATCGAGATATAGTGAAAAATGATTCCAAATTATGTTAATGATCAACACGATCTTGGGACCAATTCTTCTTGGGGGTTTTGTTTTCCCGCTATTCTCGGCTGTGAATGAAAACAACGGGGAAAAACCCCTGCGGTTTATTTTTGGGTCGAAAATTTTTTACCCCTTTTTAAAAAATTAGTAATGATTTCAGATGGACCCGGGTTTACAGTTTGAAAAATATCGAGAAAGTTTTTTAATGAAGCAAAGGAAAAGGGGGTACAAAAACTAAGCGGGAAAAGGGGGAAAAAAGATATTATAATAAAACAAAAGACGCGTTAACAAATTAAGATAAATGATTCTTGGGTCTTTTTAGAGACACACCCCTTTAAGTTCAGCAGCTAAAAAAAATCTTTTCCCCAAATTTAAAAAAAATTTTGAAGGCCCCTATAAAGTATTAAAGTAAAAAATAAAAAAATTTTAATAAAAGTCGGGAAAAAAAGATTAACTTTGAAAATGTTGATCAAATAAGAATATATCGTCATAGGAAATTTTGACGAGGTCGAGTTAGGAACAGGTCCCGAAATATTAGTTCACCCCAAAGAAAACAGAAAAGTTCGGAAAATGTACATCAAAAGATCAAAAAAGGTCACACTAGGGGAAAAAAAGATCTGCGGTGAAACGTGATTTAAAAAGGGAAAAAGGGAAAAATCTCCAGTCAAAACAATCAAAAAAACACGGCAAAGGGGGCCCCGATAAGCCCAAACTTTTGGGAATGTTTCAAGCTCATTTAAAAATCAAAAAAAAAAACGGCTGGAAAAAGGGGTTAAAAGGGTTGTATGGGATCAGGGGGAAAGGGTGGACCACAGAAGGGCAACAAAAGGGACACAAAAATATTAAAAAAAGACCATTATTCATCCAGTACTATTTTTAAAAGGGTAAAAAAAAAAGGGAACAACTGGAGTTCAAGATGGACCGAGATACAACCTGCGGCCCCCCCAAAGAATCGATCCCGGGGTTTGACCGGAAAGGGAAACAACAAAAAGGGAAAAAAGGGGGAAAAAAACCGACAGGGGGACTAAACCCCCAAACAGGCAACATAAAACCCAAAGCAGCCGGAATGAGAAGAGGAAAAAAACAGTGGTAGCACCTCGTCATTTAAAAGTCATGTTTGGGGAACTAATTATAAAAATAAGGTTTTTTTCATTTTTTTGATCTTTCCAACAAATTTGGGCAAAAATTTTTTAAAGAAGGGAAATCTCGGGCGGTGTTTCAAAATTGTAATCAAAACAAAAGTTGACACTACAATGAGTGTATATTTTTTTTGAACTTTTTACTTGAAAAAATTTTTTTTTTTAGTATTGGGAGAAAACAACTGAATTTTGCATTTGTTTACTTCGTGTATGACTTCGTGGGGATGCGACCAATTCCTTTGGTTATTTGTTTTAATGATTTTTGAAAAATGTTTTTTAATTTAAAAATTTGTTTTATATTTTTTGTTTTTATTGTTTCGTGATAAAATGCATCTGGTTTTGGGGGAAAAGCGGGGTAGTCAAACCGCTTTTAAAATATTTAAAAACCCGCGCGGCCATTGGGGGTTTTTTTGGAACCAGATGGGGGTGGGAAAAGAAAGTTTATTGTGATTTCAAATGAATTTTATAATGCATAAAATTGTGAAAAATTATTGGTATTATTAAAAAAATAAAATTTGACAAAGTAACTTAAAAGTTTTTTTTTTAGGGGGACAGACCCCGAAAGTTTTTATGGCTGATATGTAGCCTCAACTCCCCGGGGCGGGGGGCCCTCTCCCAGCTCCAAAAAAAAAAATTTGTCCTGACGCAGAGTTTGGGTCTGCGCACCCCAGGAAAAATGCATGAGAATATTTAAGTGTTTTTTTAAAATTTAAAATAGCGTTAAAATAAATTAAGTACATATCAAAAAAATGAAATATACCATTATTAAACAACAAAAATTTTTATTGTTGGCCCGTTAATGGGGAAAATTTATTTGTGTATCTGTCACGAAATTTAAATTTAAAATTAAAATTGAATATTAAATTTAATTCAAATATGAATAATGAAAAATTTCAGTTAAAAATTAAATATTGGAAATTTTAGAAGTTAAAAAAGAGGATTCAAAGGGTTAAAATTTTTATAAAAATTTTTAAAAAAAGGGGGAAATTCAGAAATAAAAATTTAGGGGTCGTAATTTATTAAAGGGCCCTTGAGAACCCTTTAAGTTCACGTTTTTTTTTCTTGGAGGGTTGGGCATCTCTCCCGTTCTTCTTCTAACATAACTTTTTTCCCCTTCTTTGACGGGGCCCCGATTAATGGGAAAACTTTTTTCCGGCCCAAATTTCCCAAAAGGAAAAAAGGCAACAATCAAATGGGTAACCTTTAAAAAAGGGTAGAAAGTTTAGTGAGAAAGGGGTTTGGGAATCTTGGGGAAACTTGGTTTGGGGCAGTTGGGGAAGTGTTGTGACGTCTCTCGCGTTCTTCCCCAAAAACATAACTCCCCCAAATTTCTTTGACGGCCACGATTAATGGCAAAAAATTTTCCCAACCCCAAAACCAAAAGAAAACAGGGGAAAATAAATAAGATATACTTTAAAAAAAGGAAGGGGTTTAGGTGAGATAAAGGGCGGCAATCTTAGAATAACTTGGTGCAGAACAGTTCGGAACAAAAGGGGTTGGGGCGACCTTGGGGAAAAAGGATGCCCAACTTCTTAAAAAAATTAATTTTAAAAAAATTTAAAAGGGCCTGGGGTATTTCTTATCACAAGTAGCGGGGAAAAGGAGAGTCTTCAACCAAGGTAAGGGGGGTTTTCTCAATAAAAAAGGGAATATTTTTTTATAGGAAGTTAGATAAGGCAGATAATTAAATATAATTAAGATAAGTGATCTGGGTTTTTGCGATCTGGCTTGAATATTCCGGGTTTTAAATTTGTGGCTTATTCCATTAAAAAAAAGTTATTTTTAAAATTTTGTAATTTAAATTATTCTTAATAAAAATTTGTTTTACAAAATGTCCCATCTTTTAGATAATACACCTCTAGCTTACCGGATCCCACACGACATAACTATCGCAGGATGGCTACGTCCTTTGGGGCCCGAAATATATTTAATTTTGGGGTTTGGTAATGCAGGAGGTTTTAGTATATTTCCTGAAATGTATTTTTCCCGGGGCGGAGAAGTAAAAAAATTTCCTTTAGACAATGAAAAATCCCAAAAACAGTTACTTGAAATCCCCAAAGCGTCAGGGCTTTAATTTGAAAAGTCATCTCGGGGGGGCCAAAAATTGGTACTCAATATTTGGATCCCGGGGCTAAGGGGCAAGATACAGCCAAGAATTTCGTCAGCTCAAGGCTGGTTAGCGGCTTTTTCCCCAATCAAAATAAAAAAAATTGGGGCTCGATTTTTCCCCGTCACAGCAGGGAAAAAATCAAAGGGAACCCACAGACTTTTTTTGATTTTTAAAAATTTAAAAAAATTTAAAAAGGGGGTTTTAAACGGGGCGGTTGATCACATTTTTGTTCGGCTCGAACCCCAGATCCAGGAAAGTGGAAGTGCGCAATCCGCAGGAAAATCCCGGACAACTTTCGAAATATTGGTAAATTGAAAAGGAAATTCTTACAAATTAAAAGGATTCCTTTATTAAAAGGAGAAAGACGAGGTCAAAAAAGCGCATGGGGGCCTTTTAATTTTTTATGCTAATCGTAGAAACTGGGAAATTCCTTGGGGAAAAAAATGGAGAAATGATTTTTTATGAGAATAGCCGTCAAAATAATAAAGGGTTGAGAGGAATAGATTTCCGAATAGAGATCAAGTTTAACGACAAAAATTACCAATTTCGAAATGAGCGAAATATAATTTTTTAAAAAGGGGACCGTAAAAAAGGGGTTCGAGGGGAAAACAGTCAAGGGGGATAAATGCAAAAAGGGGCGATTCAATATTGTAAAAGTTGATCAACCTTAAAAGAATCGGCAAAGAAATACCAATTAAGCTTTCTCCGAATGTATATCCCGTGAACTTCCCACGTTCCTATTTTTTAAATAAACACATTTTTGAAACCTTTTGGGGCACCGAAAAGAAAAAATCATTTTTTATCCCGAAAAGTTTTAGAAAATATTTTTTTGAAATTAAAAAACTTTAGCCCCGGTAATAACAGAACAGGGGGGCGAAATGCCAAAACATGGGGATTGTAGGGGGTTTAATATTCTCATCGAAAATTTTAAAAAAACTTTGGTCATTTTTGTGTTGACGGGTTTGGGTTTCCCATGTATTCCAAAGGGGTTGATTTTATAAATTTTTCAAGGATCGTTTTAGATTTTGATCGAAAATCGTTGAAAAAATTTCCCATTTCTCAAATAAATAGGGTGGTTGAATCAATTAAAAAGGAAAAAAGGGTTTAAAAAAGGGGTTTGTCTAAGACAGTGTTTCTCAAACTGAGGGGCGCCCTGGGGGAAAAAACCCGAAAAACCCCAAAGGGGGGCAGGGATATCGAAAATAAAAAAGGGTTAAAAAAAATTTAAATTTTCCGGAAATGAAAAAAAAAAAAATTTTTGATATAATAAAAAATACACATTTACATTGATATGATTTATATATATCATCTGGTGAAATAAGGTCATCAAAGATAAAAGATTCTACTTTGAACGCTCATTAGCTATCTTTGATCCTATAGCTAAAGAAAAAAAAATATTTTGTTTGCTTTGCTGTAATCCTACGATGAGAGTTTTTTTTATTACGTTTCTTTTAACTTAAAATATTACTTTTGCTGGCTTTCGAACTTACTGTTATGGTTACCTGCATTCCTTTCTTTTAGGGAAGTTGTAAATTATATAATTCTGTTGCGCTTTTTTTTCACAATGTGAAAGAGCTTTTTGATACATGGATAAGCATATTGAGCACTTTGAAGGATTAATTGGCCAAGATTATTTTTTATGATTATACTGAAACATATAATACAAAAATCGTTAATTTTGGGAAAACTGTTTATTTGTTACCAATGACCTTGACAGAGAATCCTCTAATATGACAGTCTTAATGGGAGTTATAAAATGAATTGATAACATATCTCCTTTTTTTGAGTGGCAAACGTTTTTTTGGAATCTTAAGATACTTGTTTAGACCGAGTTCCCGGCACGACCACTATTTTTCAAAAATTTTTTAAAAACATGCTGCTTTTCCCCCATGAATAACAGTGGTTTAAATTGGTGGGTATTTGGTTTTTTAAAAAGGGGGGGCCGTGCTCTGGGTTAAAGCGTAAAACGGGGAAACACTTGGGTTGCCTGAAACAAAAGAAAGGGCAAAAAAAAGGCAAAAGGAAAATTTTTTTATTTTCCTTAAAAATTTTTCAAGAAAATTGAAGTCGTCCCCGAAAACTTCCCCCGTAAAAAAGACAAAAAGAAAAAAGTTCAACGGGGATATTTGTCAATCATAAAAGGATATTAAAATTAAAAAAAACGTGAAAAAATGGACATTTTTGCTTGCAAAAAACTTTCCTGTAATGTTAGCAAAAAAGTGTCTGTGATTTGTGTCCTTTATTAAGGTGTACATTTGGAACAATTTATTTAAAGGGGTTTTATTGGTTTTTTCTCAAATTATGAAAAAGACAAATAGAAAAACCCTTTTGAAATGGTAAGGTATTTTCTCTTAGTTAAATTATTCATGAAATTGTGATTTTTTCTTTAAGAAAATAATTATAAAAAAAGGGGGGTATCCCCCCCGCGACCTTTAAACGTTAGTGTCAGTGCACACCTGATCCCGGTTTTGCTTTAAAATTAAAAAAAAACACAATTGTTATTCATTAGAAATATTCCTTTTTTCCAACATTTATTCTAAATGCTAATTCTGCGAAGCAAAAATTACGTTCTTAAAACCGTTTATAATATGGTTTTCATTTCAATAAATCTTTTTACTTTTTTTGTATACATTGTCATGCATTTGGGTTTTACTCTCCAATTAAGCTTTTAATATCCCAAAATAATATACCATCTTTTTAAAAAAAATAAACTCGTGTTAAATGGGTACTTCACCAGTATAAGAAAAGTTTAATAATTATCAGTGCCTTCCATGGGTTTGTCTTAGAGAAAAAGTTTTTCAAAGGAAGGCAAAAAAATTAGAAATTGACACCAGAGTTATTTTTTTTTTTTTAAATAAAATTTTTTGTTTAAAAGGCCATCGAAAAATCCGGATTCACAAAGGTAGGCTGTTAAAATGGTAATATTACGAAATGCTTTTTTTTCAGTGCAAAAAATTCAGCACCCACCTCACCCAAATTCAAAAGTGATTTATTAAAATTCCCCTTTTTTTCGTCACTGAATGTGAAATCTATGAAGATCTCTTTTTCGGCAGGGGCCTTCTGAAATATTTTTAAATGTCCCCAAACCCCTTCGTAACTTTATCAATTTGCCCCCCGTCTTGGGCCCCTTTTGTCTTTATTACGTGTGCTCGATTTATTTAAAAATGACTAAAAGTTTTGTTTTAATCCCTGCCGTAAATACTTAATAAAGTGTTATAATTAACGCGGAATTATGAAACGTACATTCAAGAGAAATTTGGTAGCTAATCGATTCGGCCAAAACGCTAGAATTGTACGAAGTACAATTTTATGTTTTGTGCGCGTTGTTTTGCCTAGACTCACATTAGTTGCGAGGGTGCCAGATTAATGGATATGATAAAGAGCAACATAGATTAGGCTTTTTTAATGACATTTGCTTTTAGAAATGGTCTTGAAGGTAAATTTTTAAATTTATTTCTCAATCTGTTTCAATTTTAAAAATTAGAGAAAAAAAAAAAAATTAACCTATTACTTAAAAAGTAAATTTTCTTAAAAATATATTCTTTAAAGTAACAAAAAAAATTTTAAAACTTATCTTATTAAACTTTAAGAACAAGTTTAATAAGTATTAGCGACTTTTATGGGTTTTTTCCAGAGCAAAGTTTTTTTTGAAATTGACCCTCTGAGTTCTTTTTTTATATTTGGGGTTTATCTATATTTTGTCTTCTAAGCAACCACCCATTTTCAATATATTCCCAAATTTAAAAATAGGAAAGGAAAAATAAAATTAATTTTTTTCCTATTACTTACTTTTAAGCAAAAAAAAAAAATTTAAAATATACAAAATTTAATATTTTGTTATTAATTTGAGGTTTATAATTTAAAATTGGGATTTAGCTTTAGCGTCAAAGGGGTTTTTATTGCATTCAGTAATTTATTAATGTATGGGGGGGGCGTAAAAAATTTTGATTGAAAGGGGGGGGCCCCGTATTGAAAGTTTGAAAACACTGGTCAAGACAAAATTGGGAGGGAGAAAAAAAAAAACACAAAATTTGTTTAGTAGTTTTAAGGTTTTCTCAGACAAACCAGGTCTTACTCATGTTTTATACCAGAAATTGACACGGGGGATAACCCCGTAGTTTCCCGGCCATATAGATACGACCGGCAGAAACAAGCAATAATTTATTTTCACATACAAAAATGTTACAAGAGGAAACGATTGTTCCCAACAATCCCCGTCCCTCACCAGTTGTGTTATGAAAAAAAAATAATGGGTTACCCCGGATAACCCAGAAATATAGTTTTCAGTGACTATAGAAAACTAAATTGATCAAAAGTACCCGCGATACCCTTTCCCGTTTAGGTTTTAAATAACAAACATCCATATACAAAATAATGTCATCTTTTGTTTAAAGAAGTGGGTCCCAAATGGCAGTAAACGTGATATTAAAGACCCATTTGTAGAAAAAAGTGGCACTTATGCCGCGGATCCATTCGGTTTATCGGGAGCAGCTCCCAATTTTCAAAAAGGGAATTGACATAATCCTAAAACCGGTATAGGGAGGTTTGGGTTTCTGGAGACGTGATAAACTCGTTCCCATTTACTCAACATGTTGAGCATTTAAAGGTTTTTTTGTTGTTGCAAGATGCAGGATTGACATTAAATAAAGATAAATGTAAATTTGGGTGCGATGAATTGAAGTATTTAGGATTAATTATTAGTAAAGAAGGAATTAAAACGGATGAGACAAAGGTTCGAGCCATACTAGAGATGAAACCACCCCGTAACCTCAAAAGAGAGGTGTCCAAGTTTCTTGAGTATGTCCCAGTGGTACGCGCGAAATTTATTAAAAATTATGCGGATCTTGTGAGCCACTTTATAATCTTAAACGAAAATTAAAAAAAATTTGTCTGGTCCAATGAAGCACAAAAGGCATTCGAAGAGGTCAAGGCGGCGGTAACAAAGGCGCCAGTTTTAAAATTACCAAACTTTCAGGAACCTTCTCCTCCGAGTTATTTACAGACGCCAGTTCGATCGGTTTGGGAGCAGTGCTTAATCAACAAAACAGACCCGTTATATTTGCTTCACGTACACACAACAACGCAGAGAGGAATTATACGGTAACCGAAAGAGAATGTCTAGCAGTAGTAGGCGTTGAACAAATTCGTAAACATATTTAGGAACAATGCCAATTAAAGTAATAACAGATCACGCTGCCTTAACACGCCTAACACACATGGCAAAAATTTATGCCAGAGTAGGATGATTAGATGGGCACCTCAAATTAGCAGAATTTAATATAGAATGGGAACATAGACCGGGAACTCAAAATGTAGTGGCTGACATGTTTCAAGGAATCCCGTGGAAAGTATAATGGGAGAAAGTTAATTGTGCCATACTATTAGGATTTAGTACTTACTGCGGGAACAGTTAATAACAGAACAAAAAAATGAACCAGAATTAGGTCATATCTATAGATATTTAGGAAAAACCCGAAAGATAACTCGGTTAATGCAACGATATGTGAGAATTGGTCCCACGATTCAATTGAAGGTTTGTTATTTTATGCGAAACACGCAACGTCGTTAGGTGAAAATGCGTGTATACATTCCAAAAATCTTAAGGAATGAAATAATGAGAGAATTTCATGACAGGCCAATAGCAGACACTTAGAAGATTTAAAACGTATCATAAAATTCGGGACGTTTGTTATTTCCCCGTACATGTGAGAAAATTCATTGATCAATATTATGTTCCCTACACGCCATATGTGCCATGTTAATAACTATAAAAACGCGTTACCAGCTGGTCGATTAAATCCAATTATATCAAATTATCCAAATGAGAGGACGTTAGATTTGTTAGCCCGTATCCTATATCGAGAATAAGACGTAATCGCTATATTTTAGTAATAACTGATCATTTCAGCAAATGGGCTGAAATTATTATACCTCTTAAAAAGCCTCGTCTCTTATAATAAGGATATTTTTTTTGATAACTTATATCGCGTTTTGAGCTCCAATAAAATTGCTAATAAGTGATAATGGTCCCCAATTTATATCCGAAATTTTTTGAGCACTATGTGAAAGATTAGCATAAGGCATGTGAAGCCTGTTGCATATCGACCACAAGCAAATCGGACTGAAAGAGTTAATCGAGATATAGTACAAATGATTGCAAATTATGTTAATGATCAACACGATATTTGGGATCAATTTACGTGAGTTTGCTTACGCTATTCGTATGGCGGTGAATGAAACAACGGAAAAATCACCGCTGAATTATTTTGGGTCGAAAAATTGATTACACCATTTCAAAAACTAGTTATGATATCGGAAAGTTCAAAAATTCAAATATCGAAAAAAGCTTAAGGAAGCTAGACTAAGTACGAAAATTAAACTGGAAAGGTGGGAAAGAGATATTATAATAGACGTAGAAAAGACATAAAAATAAAGGTAAATGATTGGGTCTTATTAGAAACACACTCTGTAAGTTCAGCAGCCAACAAAGTATGTGCTAAATTTAAACAAAATTTGAGGACCTTTTATAGAGTAGTGGAAGTGAAAATAACAATAATATTGTAATATGGGAAATCAGGAAAAGATTAACGGTTAACGTTGATCAAATAAGAGTATATCGTCATAGTGGAAATGTGACGAGGTCGAGTTAGAACAGGTAGCCCAAATAGTATCAGATCACGTCAGAAACTAGTACTTCGAAAATGTACATCAAGGGATTAAATGAGTCACCACTCATGGGAAAGAAGAAAGAGATTCAGTGGTGAAACGTAAGTTAGAGTGCGCAAAAGGGATTAATCACCAATCAAAACAATATAAAAAATACAGATAGGACCGATAAACGCAGATCACTGGTCAGGATCAACAATTTCCTAGTTCATTTAAGAACGACAGGAAAAGTAAAAGGCAAAATTCGATAAGGAATGAAGAGACTATATGGATCAGGTAGCAAGTGGACCACAGGAGAATGTGGCACAAAAAGGACACAATAATATTAACAAAAAGACCATTATCATCCAGTACTATTTATATAAGTAGAAAGAAGAACAAGACGGAGACAACTGGAGTTCAAGATGGACCGGAGATACAGCCTGCGTCCACGCCAAAAGAAACGATCAAGAGTCCCTGACCGGCCAAGGAAGCAACAGGGAAAGCAAGGAAAGCCGACAAGGAGACTACAATCCCTACAGCAGGCAACATAAGAAATTCCAGTACAGCCGAGGAAAAGAGAAGAGGAAAGAACAGTGGTAGCACCTCGTTTTGACGTCATGGTGGGGACTGAATATGTAAAAATCAGGTTGTATTGTTTCATTTTTTATGATCTTTCCAACAAGTGGTCGGAAGAATTATTGCAAAGAAAAGAAGTCTCGGCGGTGCTTGTAATTATGTTGCTAAAGTTGACACTACAATGATTGTATATTTAATTTTGAACTTTTGACTTGTTAAAAATTTTTCTGTTTTGGAGAAAAACAATTGTAATTGCAATACTTGTTTGCTTCGATGTATGACTTCCTCGTGAGATGCGAAAATTCCTTTCGGTTGCCTAGTTTTAAATGGTTATTGAAAAATGTTTTAATTGTATACTATGTGTATATATATATATGTTGTTGTATTGTTCCGTATTATGAGGCATCTGGTTCAGGGAAACGCGGCATAGTCAGGGCACTAACAATAATATTAACGGCGCTGCGCAACTCATTGGGAGTTTTGTGGAACCAGATGTGGGGATGGAGATGAAAATTTATTGTGATTTACAAATAATACATAATGCATAAAAATTGTGAAACTTATTGGTATTATGTAAACATAAATTGGAAACAGTAACTCAGAGAGTTTCTATTACTTCCCGCGACAGACCCTGAAAATTATAGCAATAGATGATAGGTAACTTCCAGACGGAAAAAAAATGGAGCAAAAATTCCAGCTCCATATGAAATGATGATACGGATGCAAAGCTTAGTCTGCGCACCCAGGAAAAGTTCTAGAAAATTTAAGTGTATAGTTACTTTAAGAGTATATATAAAAAGTGAGAATGAACCAGAATTAAACAGCAATTATTAATGTTGGCCTTAGCACGGAATAAAATTTATTGTCACGAGTTTAAATTTAAAATTAAGTTGAATAGTAAATTTAATTCTAGGATGAGTAATGAAAATTAAAGTCAAGATAAATATTGGAAATTATAAAAGTTAAAATGAGGATTCAAGGTTAAAATTTAAATAAAAACTTAGAAAGAAGAGATCTGTAGGTAATTCTAGGCACGTAATTTATCAAGGGCATTGGAGAATCCTTTTTAAATAAAATCACGTTTTTCTTCTTGAGTGGGTTAGACATTCTCGGGCGTTCTTCTTCTTCTAACATAACCCTAAGTTCTTTGACGGCCACGATTAATGGCAAAACTTTTCCAACCCAATACCAAGAAGTGAAACGGATCGAATATGCAAATGAGATATACTTTAAAAAAAAGGATAGAAAAGTTTGGTGAGATATAACGGCAAGCCTAGAGATAAATTAGTGTGGAATTGTTTGGAATAAAAGGTTAGACGTCCTACAGCTTCTGGTAGAAGAAGGATAATGTGCTCATTGCCTTAAATTATAATAAGGATTAAGAAAGCATGAGTCTTCTCATCTAAAATTAACATAATAGGAATTTCTTCAACCTAGGAAGGAAGGTGACTCTATAAAAGGTAATATTTTGTGGCTAGGAAGTTAGATTAGACAGTTAAATAAATATAATTAAGATAAAGTGTTCTAGTTGTGCGATCTTGACTTGAATATAAGGTTTAATTGTTACTTATTCTCACTTTTAAGAAAGTTGTTATTTAGGAATTAAGCAATTTAGTTATTCTTAATAAAAGTTGTGTTAAGAATTACATAATGTCTCATCATTTAGATAATCCCAAACACCTCTAGCTTACGCTAATCAATTTGCATTACAATCATCACAGGATGGCTATGTCTCATAAGTTTGTTTGTTATATAAGTATTTTGGGTTAAATTTAATAAAAGTCGTATTAAGAATTATAGAATGTCTCATCCTTCCGGATAATCCCACACCTCTAACTTACGTTGTAACTTCAAGACATAGCTATCAACAGATGGCTATACCACAAAGTCCTAATATCAAATAATCAGTCCTACCTTGATTCAAGCTAGTTCAAGGTTCACAGAGACTTTTTAGGCGCTCGTGCAATAGTATGCACCTTGAAGCAATGGCTAAAAATCTTGTTAATCTTTTGATAGGCCGTCAATTCACACTTCTATCTCTTCTAAACATATTTTTCTTTAAATTGCCATTCTTCTTACTGAAACTTGTTCTTTAAAAGCTATCTTATTTTGCATTTTTACAATTGCATTTCACTTCTTGGATTTGGGTTGGAAAAGATTTGCCATTAATCTTGGCCGTCAAAGAACCCAGAGGTTATGTTACAGAAAAGACGCGTGAGCCCGTCGCAAAGTTTAATCTGTATATCCACTGCCGAGTTCTTTTGATTACTTTGAACATCATTAACTTTCAAAACATTCATTCGTCCCCTTTGCACCCTATCGCCTCGACGGAAATTCTCCCTCGAACCCCTATTTCTGCGGTCCCCTCTATTAAAATCATCATTTCGATCTCCCTTTCTAAATTGGTATCCCTTATCGTTGAATCTGCTGTCATCGTTCTGAAATCTATTCATGCTTTCGAACCATTGTTTTCCTTCACGGCCATTCTCGTAGTTACCACTATAATCATTTCAGCCATTATTTGGTCTACGCCCAACTTCTGAATTTCTCCAATTTCTGCGATTATCACCAACATTAGACGTCCTATGCTTATTCCAACCTCGTCTTTCCACATTATCACCATTCTGCGAACCCCACGTTGATTTGCAAGAATACCTCTCTTCAAATTTAGCTAAGATCTCCAAAAGTTGTACCGTGTTTTGTGGATTTCGAACCTCCATGTAGTCTTGCACTTGTGGTTCAAGTCTAACAAAAATGCGATCTACCTAGTCCGCCTGCGACATCCCCAATTCTAGTTTTTGATGTAATTTTAATAAATCGTAAGCAAAATCCGTTGTCTCCTTGTGACATAGCCATCCGGTGATGACCATGTCTTGCCGGTTCCGCGTAAGCTAGAGGTGTGGGATTATCAAAATGATGAGACATAATTCTTAATACAACTTTTATTAAGAGTAACTTATATTACTTAGATTCTAATTTGACAAATATAATTAGAGTGAGAGTCAAGCCCAAATTAAATCACGTATTTAAGTCAGATCACGCAACTAGATCCTCTATCTCAATTATCCTAAATAATCCTGTTTATCTAATTACTTATATCTAATATTACCTTTTCCAGTTCTGGTCCCTTGACCTAGAGAATATAATCTATAACTTTATATATGAAGATTCTTGATCCGCAATGCAGCTAATTTCTTGACGCTTATTCTGGTCCGCAAGATTTCACACTAAGCTTTGTCACGCTATTGATCAGAATGATTCACCCCAACCTCTGAGCCTCAGCTATGCTATATCTAGGTTTGCAG
>BMAV01023823.1:0-23830 GCA_019973955.1 Trichonephila inaurata madagascariensis
ACTTTCCCCAATTTTTATTTGCCGATAGGAAAAGCATCAAAAAGAACATAATCGTTAAATTTATATCCCCTGCGTTGTGGATAGGGAGGAGATAAGAAAGGAATTTGCTGTCCTACTCAAGACTCACACGCTGACTACTCATGATTCATCTGCAACTGGAAAATCTAATTAAGGTATGCACCCTTTCTCGTTGAAGTTTTCTGCTTACAAGAAACGTCTTTTTCTGTTCCGAACAAAACCAATGTGTCATTTGAAAAGAAATCCAATTTTTTCTAATACAAACAAATAAAAAAAAAATTTCGAGTTGCTTAATTAATTCGTTAATTTGGGATTATCATTCGTTAAATAGAGGTTTTTGTCTTCATTTTAGTTGGGGAGAAAAAAATTCGTTACATCAGCGAAATTCGTTAAATAGGAGTCCGTTAAATCTGGGTCCGACTGTATTACACAAATACAAAGAGTTCCAATCATCAAAGAGACCCTAAAACTAAGATTTCACCACACAAATTTCTTTTAAAAGAGAAAAAGAAGAAAACTAGTAAAACAAATGCTTTGGGCAGAAATTTTATGCAAAAAACATCAACTATCACTTCATTACAAAATTCTTGCCACGAGCATTATTTTGAAAAAGTTGGATTAAAATAAAAATAATAAATTAAAAGTACCATACATTCTGGAGTATAACTCGCACCTTTATCACAAAAAAAATCAAAATTAATGGGTGTGTCTTATATGCCGGATATAAAAAAATGATAGCATTAAAAATAAAAAAATATTGAATGTACGAAAAGGCAAAATTTTGTATACGTCTAAAGCAGGAATCCCAAAGTGGTCTATATCAACCTCCAGGGGTCTATGACGACATGCATGGGGTTCACAATAGTGAAGAAATAACTTAGGGGTCCATGAGGTATAAATAAGGGTCTAAGCTCAATAGTGGCTCTCATTAAACTAGATCATGGCTTTAATTTTAAAGTAAAATGTAGTCAAGTGGAAACCAGATTTTAACTAGCATTTAACAGATTAATTTGCTAAATTTAATATTAATTTATATAGTTACAAGGTGACAGGTATTACAAGGTATTTTATTAAAACAAAGACTATCATTTCAACTTTTCTTGCCAGAATTAAGCTAAAGGTGTATAATATTGGGAGTTGCACATTTTCCTAGTTTCTCATTTTGTCACAGACACTCAGCCAGGAAGATGACGTTTTAACTTACGTTCATTTAAACGTCCTCTATTAAGATTTTGAAACTAGGTTTTCGAATGCTTTGACTATGGTAATACCACAGTAGACTAAGAAATCAAATGGTCCCATTGAAAAAATACAGTAAAACCTATTTTTGTGCGGTAGATAGGGACCACATAAAAAGAAACCTAACAAAAAAATAATCGAAAATTTCATAAATACTTACATATAACTAACAACGTTGTCGACATACTACAAAAACCTTTTTTTATGCGGTGGATAGGGACATCACATAAAAAAGTCGCACCAAAATATATGTCAATTATTTACGAAATTTATGAGAAAGTACTTCCAAACAAAGTAAATAATTGAATTCCACATGGAAATATTTTGAAAACATTTAATTTCTCATTGTATACACGGAGAAATTTTCAAAATGCTCATACATAATTCACTGCTACTTATCGTAATCAAAAGCACGCATCTTCCTGTGATGAATTAGTACAAAATCGCTTTCGTCACTTGAAAATAGAATTTCAATTGATTTATTTTTTTGGCTCTATAAAGTAAGTGATAAGTTTTTGTGACGATGGTTGGTTGTTCAATTGCTTGTAAACGTCACGATAACCAGCTATGCATGATCAAAGCTCTTTTTGGAATTTTTCACTTTTAGGAATTGGTATCTATTTTAAGAAAAAGGTTTTCCGATTTGTTGGAAAGCTGGAACCCTGTATATATTTTATCCGCTCTGCAAGAATATGTTCCTTGCCCGTCTTCATAACCTTTCGAATTATTGATAATGTCATGGTCAATGAAAGTTTCATATTTAAGTGCTGCTAGTGCGTTGAGAGAAAGCAACTGAACATGCATTGTCGAGAGACTGTTTATAACCAACGAACAGAACGTCTTGAAATGTATATATGTACGTTAATTGAAAACATTACAATGGTTCCAAAGCCGTTGAAATTCATATATACCTCATAAAAAAGATCGCACAAAACAAATCACACAAAAATAAAATCGTATAAAAAAAGACCGCACAAAAACAGGTTCTTCTAAAAATGTCATACCACAGTAAGAGATATTGTAAGGGAACACACTCTGGGGAGGACAAAACAAAATGTAATCATCGTGTCCAATGACAAATTCAGGCAAATGAATATGAATGCCACGCCCCCCATGCCGAGCAGCGTAAAATGCTTTACAAGCATTACATATTACAAGAGAATCTGATCGAAATAGGCACTAACGAAGATCTTAATGTGAAGTTTAGACACGAATGTCAGCAATTTTGTCTTTAAAAAGATATACTTGTTATTTACTCCGGATTTATGGAATATCTTGAGAAACTTTTTAATTGCTTTTCTTAATGAGAAGGAGTTTCGGTACAATTGCCAATCTCAAAATAAAAAGAAAGAGAGAGAGAAAAAGACTGGACACTAATAACAGAGGAAATTTAGAGTCAATTTCTTTGTTGAATAATGTTTTTTTTTTCTTTTCTGATAGTACGTTATAACTATTACTAGAAAACCGATACCACTGATTGCAAATTATGACAGAACATACATTGAATGCTTCATGAACAATTAAACTGATCGAATAAGGAAAACATTTTTAATGGCTTGTACAACAGCTAACATAAAAATATTTTTTCATATATTGAGCATTGTTCATTTTTCATCAAATGTCTTCCTTTAATAAATTTATATAATCTAAATTTGGTCTTTCAACTCTGACATATTATTTATTCCAATTTATTTAAGATTTTTTTTCGTGAATAAATATCAAAATTATGATTCAAAAATTGTCCTTGACCTGACCTTTGAATTGTTGCTTGAATTTAATAACCAATACGATTTTATTCTGAGAAACCAATTGGAATTTTAATGCCCAGTACAAAGTTAGCATAGGTCATAAAATAATGAATGGATTCAATTTTTAATTGTACATTTTGTTTATTTTAAGCAAATCACAAAATTTACGCTTTGAATTTAATAATCTTAGATATTGATTATTCGATTTCTTTTTTTTATTAATATAGCGCTTTGAAGCTACACTATGGCTATTGCAACGGATCTCGTAATTTTGAGTCTGTCAAGCAACAATTACGATACCTGATCTGGCATTTCAATTTCAAAACTACCTCACCATGCTAACGTGAAATAAAGACAGACAACTGATAAATAAATAAATATATTTATTTATTTATTGAAGAATTTTTAAATATGAAACACAGAAAGATTTTTCATCATTTTGTGAGATAGTTGCACGCGCTTTATTTTAGTAATCAGAAACGAGATTAAATGTTTCAGATGTCCATCGAGCAGCTACAACTCAATGTCTTAACTTCAAACATAAATCTTGTTTCTTCGGTTGAATTGCAGTTCCAAGAGTTCCTTCTAAATCAACTTCTTTTCCTGATGGTACAGTCACTTCGAATTTCTGTAAAATGGCCACCAAATACAAAAATGTTTCAACCTTTGCGAGTGATTCACCTGGGCAAGATCTTTTGCCTATATAAGTAAAATAAAGAAAATTAGATAAAAATATGTATTTTTTTATAAAAAGTACATCTCTACATCTAGAAGAAAGTACAATCATGCTAGGTTAAACAAAGATGGTCATCAAGTTCCTCCCAACAATCACCTATCCTAAAAAGATTCCATCCCTCAATATCGATACAAAATCAACCACACCTCAAAAAAAAAAATTCTACCTACAATGAAATGCCTGTCTCTAAAGCTTTTTCAAAAGAAAACAAAAATAAAATAAATCCAGTGACAATTTATTTTATTCCTTAACAATAAGTACTTCTCAAACTTTCAATGCTCACGACCCAATTTTCAATCATCATTTTCATCACGCCCCCCCTCCATACAATAACATTGTATTGAATTCACTAATACTATTACACTAAAGCTACAGTACGACTTTAACCTCTTATGTGCCACCGACGTATATAAACGTCTCTCTCAGCCAAAGCATTAAACTTCTGGACGTATATATACGTCTTTCCGAAATACGATCTCTTCTGTGCACTGCTATCCATAAAATTATTCCTAAGGCTTGGAAAACAAGGACGTTGACAGTCTTTGCAGCGATTTACTTATTTTAGAGGATTTTGCTTATTTATTCCTTTTCTCCTCCCTCTAAAAAAAAAAAAACATCAAAAATGTCTACGTGGAAAACCGTGACATTGGGGAACAAACCGAGTACTTTTAATAGGCAGTTAAGGAATTAATTATCAAGATAATTGTTAATACAAGCCCATGGGGTCACTGGTAATTATAAAACTTGTTCTACTTAGTATTGTTCACTAATAATAAAATACATTGTACAGCATGATATTTTATAAGTGTATTATATCAGTATATGTATATTTTATATTTGTTATGTCAGAAAGTATTTTTGTTTGCTTACTTTCAGTAAATTAATAATGTTTTGAATAATCTTTAGTTTTCAATCCTTCTTCAATATGCTCGCGCCCCCCTTGTAGAGTTATCACGTCCCTCAAGAGGGCGGGCCCCACAGTTTGAGAAACGCTGCCTTAACAAACACACTCGAGCGTAAATATCTAATGTCCCGTTAATATTAGGAAGAATATTTTCAAGTACGCTTTGGCTAATTGATTTTATATCAAATCGCGCGAGCGTATATCTACGTATCATTGACCTTCCTCTTTATTTCACCGATTCATCGAGGGTAAAAATTACAAAAGCAAACATAATACAAAAAGTAATTCTCACTTCCAAATTATTATGAGTGTATATAAAGTGATACCTCGATTAACGCTACCCTGACTTACTCGGTTTTCAAATCTCGTCGCTTCGTCTTTTGTTTGAGAGCTATACAACTCGATTACTTGTTTCCCGCTTCCTGTTTAGTTAATGTACATGTTAGGTGGTTAAATTACTAATTTTTCTAAGTATTTCAATTTTATACTTTCTATTGTTTTACTTCTGACGGTCTGAAACTTTTCGGAACTCTCATCTAGACAAATTTTTTAAAAAGTAGTTTCAGTTCTTAGAATAGTTTATATGAGTTAAGCTCTACATTAACCTTAGAAAAACTTTTGAATTTATGAACAAATTTAAGTTTATACACCATCATAAAACATGCAAAAAATCTTCGGAAATAATATCTTACCAACAGAAAACGGATAGCATATTCAGGTTTTACAATCTTCTTGCCATCTTCGCTTAAGAACCTCTCTGGTTTATATTCGTGAACATCGTTTCCCCACAATTTTTCATCGTGGTCTATAGCCCACAAAACGGCCAACACGCGTGTATGCTTTGGTATGAAATATCCTTTGAGTTCCGTGTCCTGTAGAGTGCTATTGCAAAATAATTTTTTTTCTGTTAAGAAATGCATAGATAAAAAAAAATTAACTTAACAAGATCTATGAAAATATTTTAGAAATAAGAACTATATATAGATAGGTAAAAAATGATCAAAAGGTTATTTGGGGGATATGCTGTGGAGAATTTTTTTTTCTTTGTTGTCAATACATGAGTTTGTCTGTTATATCATTTCCCTTCAATGTACATTCAGACCCTGATTTAACGAATTTCGCTATTTAGCGAATTTTTCTCTTCCCCGATTAAAACAATGATAAAACCCCCTATTTAACGAATAAACCCTGAATTAACGAATTATTTTAGCAGCTGGAAAACTTTTTCTATTAGTTTGTATTAGAAAAAATTGGATTTGTTTTCAACTGACTTTTTTTTGTTCGAACAAAAAACCTATTGTGAGGCTAAAGGTTTTCAAATTGGGAGCGCGCCCCTTGAGGGCGAGACAACTCTACGAGGGGGCGCGAGCATATTGAAAAGTCAAAAACAAAAGATTATTTAAAAGAGATTTATTTTAATAAAAGTAAACAAATAAAATACATTCTATCATAATAAAAAATAAAATACACATCTACACTGACATATTACACTTATAAATGTATCAGTGCTACAGAATGTATTTTATAATTAATTTAACAATGTGCTAAGTTAAGAACAAGTTTATTAATTATCAGTGACCCCATGATTTGCATTATATAAAATTAAAAACCAAAATTAACACTTATTTTGGTAATTTGTACGGTTTAAAATTAATCCCTTAACTGCCGATTAAAAGCTACGCGATTAAATTGCCAATGCTAACCGTTTTCGCGTAGGAGCGCGTATGTGATTAACTGGGAAGGGGGTCGAGGAATAAAGAAGCAAATAATCTGAAATAAGTAAATCCTTCGCAAACAATTTCAAGGTCCTTTTACTCCCTCCCAAAGCTTTCGGAATAATTTTATGAAAAGCAGTGCACAGAAAAGATCGTACTTCAGAAAGACGTATATATACGTCCGAGGAAACAAACGCTTTGGCTTAGCTAGATGTTTATATATGCCGGGGGTGCTTAAGAGGTTAAAATCGTTATCGCAGTTTTTAGTGTCAAAGTATACTATTATTGAATTCAATACATTGTTATTGTATGTAGGGGGCGCGATGAAAATTTTGATTGAATAATGGTCGCGAATATTGCGACTTCGAGAAGCACTGTTGTAAGCAGAAAATTTCAACGGAAAAGGGTGCAGTCCTTTATATGACTTTACAGGTGCACGCAAGTCATGAGTAGTCTGAGGGTGAGTTTTTGTAGGTAGTCCCTATCCACAATGCAGGGATATTTTAAGATTTTAACGATTACGATACATTTGATGATAGACTGCCTATCTGTGCAGCTGAAATTTAGAAAATTATTGATTTGTAGGTGCCGATGAACAGTGATTCTAATGCAGAAATTGATGACGAGACTCTTATCAAAATTGTTAAATTTTAAAGTCTTACCCTGTTTGGAAACTGTGTAAACATACCTCTCTCTTATGTAACAAGATGTAAATGATGCAATATTTTCTTCTCCGCATAAAGTTGGAAAAGAATTATTTCGAGTCAGAAATCTCACAAAAAGATTTTTATTAAAGATTAAAATTTCCAAATGACTGCTCCGTAATAATTCACTAATAGTACTTTCAGCTGTTGAATAAAAAGTGTGCAATTTCTAATTATGGATGTTTTTTGTGTAGTTGCTTATAAAGTTCCCAGAACGGAAGTGCAAAAAATTGTATTTGTTTGGACCCCTATATTATGAATAACCTTGAATTAATGAACAAAAAGTTCGGTCCGGATGAATTCGCTAAACTGGGGTCTCAATGAACATCAAAATTGTTCCTCCTGTGTTGCTGGAACTTCCTTAGTATTTTCAAAATCGATTTTTTTCGTGTCTTTAATGTCTGTTTGGCTTGTGAGCTCTCGACGAAATGAGATTCCTAAGTTCGGTTTCCATCGTCGGAACTCAGGTGCTTCCCAGTGAGGAGCAAATTGGATGCCAAAATTACTTGTGGTGATTGTTATTCCACCTATAGGGTGCCACACTAAAAAGAGATACCAGCTCCCGGGGAATGTACTAGATCTGCTAAATTAAAACACCAATCCACAGTCTCATTAGAAATAATTTTTAAATGTCTGTAAAAGGGTAACAAAAACTTAAGTTTGTCAAAATTTTAAAAAATGTGAGTTATTTTCAACAATTACATTAAGTTACTTCGTAGCTAAGAATAAACCGAACATCTATATTTTCTCATTATTTACGAAATAATTTCTTTCACGCAATAAATTTATGCCTTAATTGTGTTTCTGAGTTCACTTAAAAATGTCTGTAGAAATATTTTTTTTGTTAAATTAGTTATCGTCATTCCTTTCAAATTCCCTACCCCAATCCTGCTACTTATTTCATACCTTATGCAGTGTGTGAGAGAAAACTAAAAGGTAATAATTTATCATCAAAAGATGACAAAACATATTTCTTATCAGCATTTAATTTTTCCAAATTTTCATTTAACTCTAATTTATTCAAAAGTTATAAATTACGATGCATTTTAATAATATTTTTTGTTCTTAGAGCCCCGCAAAACTGATTTGTGATCCCCCCGCCCGGGGTATCACCCCATCTACGCGCCCTATATTTTAAAAAATGATTGATCAAAAATTTCGCCATAATAAATCTGATTTTTTTGTCTAAATATATATTGATAACGCAAACAATCTTGTTAGAGGGATATAAAAGGAGTGATACAACGTAATTTTAAGTTCTTTAAAAACCCCCGAAATTAATCAATATCTTTTTAAAAATTTAATAAACCTTTCCCCATTTTTAAATCCCTTTTGTTCTTTACATTCTAAAAAATTTTTAAAATTTCCGTCAATTCCAGTTTTTTCCTTTTTTTTCACACATCATTCATTTCTATTTTTAATTTATTCTTTAATTTTTTTTCCCCATTTTTCCATTTTTCTTATCTTAAGGCACTGGGTTATTAAAAAATAAAATTTTTTTTCTGAAGGGTTTTTTCTTAAATTGGTTAAAATGCCCTCCGAAAGTTCCCCAAGAGGTTGGAAGGGGCGTAAACCCGAAATTTCCCCCCTTGATAAAAATTTTTCCCAAAAAAAAATTTAAAAAATTTTTTATTTCTATTTAGAACTTCCCCTGGACTAATTTTTTTTTAAAAAAGATTTTCTTTTTTTTTGAAAAATTGATAAAAATTTTTATTTGAATAAATTAAAATGTTTAATAAAAATTTCATAAAGTTGGTTTAATTAAAAAAATATATTCCAAAAAAAAGGAAAACCCAACTTTTATTTGAAAAATAGAAATTTTCCCAGTGTGTAGGGCCCTTTTTCTTCCTTTTTTTTTTATTTGAAATATATTTATATGTATCATATATATATAATTCTTATTGTGAGATTATTAGGGCTAATGTTTTTAAGAGATGCAGCTTGATCATGGTACTGAAATACTTTTCTTTGTGGAGAAAACAGAAATTCAGATTTTTGAAGAACAGGAATTGGCAATTTGTACAATTTGTTGCTTGAGAAGAAATGAAAACTGAAAGATGATAAAAAAGATTATATTATCTCTGTTCCCATTGCAATGTTTGACTTAGTATTGCATCAATCATCAAATTGTGTGTGCATAAAAATATATGTGTGCACACACACAAAAATCCTCAACCGTTTGAAATTTTTTTTATTGTAAGTATGAGAGAAATTCTGTTTTAAGATGTATGTGAAACGTTCTTCATATCATTCCGAGTGTACTTATAAAAAAGCAAACATTTAAGGTATCCGACTACGTTCGGAACCGTGATTTTAAAAAAGCGCATAAATGGATAATTGTCATGATATATAGTGTCACTTAGATTAGAATACATGTATAAAACTGTTTTAAGGACATTTTGACAAAAAAAATTATTTAAATACAATATTTTGACAAAAAATTAACTTAGAATAATCTTTTTTAAAAATGTTCTCCTTTTGTGAAAAATGCTTCTATTATAATAATATTTTGCCTGTATATAGCTCAGATCTCTCTACAGAAGCTCAACTAGAATTTTTGAAAAATTCACATTATTTTCAGAGTTACAACCAATTTAAATAATTATTGGCGTTTTTTTCTTAAAATTGCTCCCCTCTGTTGTTGTAAAATATGGATAAACCCACTTCTAAGTTATATATTTCAAAAATTCTAGTTGAGCCTCTTTACAGAGATCTGAGCTATATACAGGCAAAAATATTATAATAGAAGCATTTTTCTGCAAAGGAGAACATTTGGAAAAAAAATTATTCTAAGTTAATCTTTTGCCGAAATATTGTATTTAAATAATTTTTTTTTTGTCAAAATGTCCTTAAAACAGTTTTATACATGTATTCTTGTCTAAGTGACACTAAATATCATGAAAATTATCCATTTATGCGCTTTTTTAAAATCACGGTTCCGAACGTAGTCGGATACCTTAAGGGGTTTTATGTTCACAATTATAAAATAAACAAGTAATATAAAAAATTAAGTCAATTCCTACTTTGAATGGATGAATAAAAAGTATTTTATTAATTGAAAATTTGAATAATGTATATATATATATATATATATATATATATATATATATATATATATATATATATATATATATATATATATATATATATATATAGGGAGACAGTGAACTAATAGTAGGAATTGAAAAAGAGCATGATTTGTGTCTACATTGTTGTAGTTTGGCTGAAAAACAGGTTTTCGACGTCAACTTTTGTTTTTGTTTTAACAGTTACATTGTTGCAACAATAAAGACAAATCTAAGTTAGCAACAAAAATCAGTATTTAATTTAATTAAATTTATTTAAATAATTAATATTTGAAAAAAACTGTATTGACATCAAGTGTCCTCCACTACAACTTTTAAAAAAATTTATTTGAACTTGATTGTATGAATAGAAAGTATTTTATTGACGATTAAAAATTTGATCAAGATAAATAAATATATAGAGAGAGTGAGCTAATAGTAGGAATTGAAAAATAGTATGAAAACTTTAAAATTGAAAATTAAAATAAAATTCTTCCATTTTCGCAATTTGTTAGATATTATGCTTAGTTATATGCAATAAAAAATGGGCCCTTTTATGAAACATTTTGGGCAAAAAAATTGACCGCTTAAGGGGTTAACACACACACACATACAGTGATACTTACTATCGCATAATATTCAAAGGAACTATTGTTTGCCATCTCATGAGTTCTGCCAAAGCAGCTTCGGTGAATGGCATGTTGAGGCGATCTTGATAAGTAGGAAAGCGGTCTGCACCGATCACTTCATCAATTTCGCTATGAATTCTTTTCTGAACTTGAGGATAAGCAGCGCAAACTGTGATCATCCATTCGGTGGTTACTCGAACTGTTTCACTACCAGCTCCGAAAAAAAATCTGGATAAATCTACCAGAACTTCCTCTGAAAATATATAGATTATGCATAAAAAATTTGTGAAGAAATTAAAAAAAATGTCATCTCTCAATTTATTTTAATATAAATTTTCAAAATACCGTAAAATCCGGCGTATAACGCGCACCTATACTTTCAAGCTAATTTTTTTAAATTTTAAGTATATTCGCTGTATAACGTGCACCCCCTTTTTAACGTAGAAATCTGAAACATAAGTATACATTGTTTTTATGTATTGAAGTCATTTATTCAAGGTAGTATCCCAGGCTTTTGAAAAAATTGTATACTTCTAGAATTACAACTGTTCTCTTGTTCATAAGGCAAGTCGTTTCTTTTGAATAAGCAGTGTTTCGATGCATCTAGGAGTAAATCTTTTTTTATGCCCATCCTTTTTGTTATTTTTATAGCTATCGTTTTTATACCCGGCATATAACGCGCACTCTTAATTTTCGATCTTATTTTTTGTGTTCAAAGTGCACGTTATACGCCGGATTTTACGGTACTTCAATTTTCGACCATGCGAGAATTCTGTGTTTCTGCAGATAATTTAAAAAGATATTTAACGTATTGAAAATGCGTCCGTAAAAAAGAATTATCAAAATATATTCGAAATATTTGTAACAGCAATCAAATTTGTTATGAAACAAGTCTTTACATACGTTCGCTGACAATATATGCAAAATTATCCTATGATGGTTCAAAATCTTTGAGGGTATATTACATATTGAAAGCACGATAAAAAAAAATTTAATTGATATAACACACTAAATGGTACATGTTGATAATAACTAACAATCGAGCATAATAGTTATGACTTACCAATATTTGATTCATATAATTACCTTTCCTTTATTTTTATTTACATTCGACAATCCAGTTTTCAATAAACAGAAAAGACTACAATGTATTATTTTACAATTTTTAAATAAATAATAATATTATTATTATTTTTAGAAAATATCTAATAAGGCTTCGTTGGTAACAGATCTGTTATACAGTATTTTAACTTTTTCAGATCAATGTATATATCTAAACTAAACTCAGTGGTGTAACAGCCCATGAGGGCCAAGGCCAACTGTGCGCATCTCAGTTTTCGTGAACTTGGGAGCTGAGGTACATTAGCAGATGTTCTTGATAGATGGTCAATCTGACGTGAAACCCCCAGTGTTTAGTTCCCAAGCAAGCTTGGGACTAATTCATCGACCCAATGAAGGGATGAAAAGCTGAATCGACCTTGTCCAATGTATATATTTAACGACATGAAATATTTCTTTTAAACTTTTATAGCAATGATGAATTGTATATAAATTATAAATATATTATGAAATTATCTTACATTTACTATATTTCATACATTTACTATATTTACTATTAAATATATTTCATATATTATTTGAACGAGTAAAATTTGCACTTACTTGTGAAAGCTGTGTTCGGATTATTGCTCTGTTTCTCAATTTCTAGCAAATAACTATCGACAAAATCTCGAATGCTATTAGGATCTAGTGTTGCTTCATGTTTCCTTATTTCTTTTCTAAAAGAATGAAGATATCAAAGTTCTACGTCATCGATGAACAATTAGTAGCGTCTAATATATAGATTTATGCAATATCCCAACTTTTTATTTTAAACACCTCTGCTAAAACAGAAAACTTTGACAAAACAAATTTCCTTTATGAACCATATGTGGGACCATATATGGAAAGAAACTATTAGAATATCAAAACAGTCGAATGATTTGTTCCATCGTTCAGAGTTCGTCCCCCTTCGGTTTGGATGCAAAATATTGCTTGATATGACCTCGAAGAGTGCACTCCAGTCGGGAATTAGTGTCGTTCTATCTGATCCTAAATGTTCTCAAACAGAAAGAAAGAGCAAGTGGCCTATATAACCAAAGAACTATTTAAAAAGCTTGAAAACAATTTAATAGTTTGGACTATACTATACTGTACTGTTCGAATTAATTGGGACAAATGGGAAAAAAGTTATTTTTTCTGAAACCTTAGCTTTTTATCATTACATACCTTAAATAGACCAAAAAGTCTGTATATTAGTGGGGGGTATGTTTTCCCTTTTTATAGAAATGCCCCTTTTTCAACCTCCTTGGCATCGACTCCACTAAAATAACTCACATGTTCTTGATTTCATCATCTTGGAAACACACTAGTATAGCCCTTTTTATCATTTGCTCTGTTGTCATGCGATTCATCTTAGAGAAACCATTCTTGAGAATATACCATCAGTTTTGAATAAGATTTAAGTCTGGGGAAGGAATTTTCAAGCCAATTGAGCACTTTTATTTTATTTTACCCATAAAAGTATGGACCAATTTCGAATTGTGACATGACCAAGTCATGTCATTCCATCAAATGTTTCCATGAATGTGGAACAATCCTACTACATAATATTTCTATTTATTTGACAAAATTCATCATGTATTTAAGAGGAACTAAGCTTCCAAGGCCATTTATTGTGAAAAAAAATTACCAAACATCTGTTCAGAAGGGTGTTTTACAATTTGTTGAATACGATCTGGTAAAAAGTTTTAACTTCACTTCGTCTAACTACTCTTAATCTGTATCCCTGCACAAATAAATGTTTCATCACTCAAAATCACCTTTTTCCAGTCGTTAACAGTCCCTGATAAACGTTTTTTCATCATTTTCTGAGTTAGAAACAGTTTTTTCCTCAGTTTTGTTGCCTTAAAGTCACCTTCTAGAAACCTTTTCCGTGCACTTGATGTACTCACTTCAACACCATAATCCAATAAATTCTTACATAGGTCTATACTTGTCTTGGATTTATTTTGCTACTTCTTATTAAAATTTTATCAGTTCTTGGAGGAGTTCTTTCCACTTGCACCCACATTTTTCTTTTCTTTTTGGATACGATAATCCAGAATTTGAAACGTTCTTAAAACACTTAATTCGATCACACCAAATGCCATAGTTATATCTCTCACAGTCATAAAAGTGTGTTCTTTGAGAGCAATTTATTTTAGAGCGATTCCTTTCAGAGTAAAATCCCTTTTTGAACAAGTAAAAGTAACACGTCTTATACAGAACTCAAAATTGAAATTACCAGCTGCCCCATTGAAAGGCTCAAAACTGAGCTCTTGATACATTAAAGTGAATAATTTATTGTCAAAGTCAATCTGTCACACTACCTAAAGTCTGATATAATGCGTTTGAGCTGGTTCAGAACATTACTAGTAATAACATACCAACCCAAACAAGAAAAACATGTTTGTCCCAATTAATTCGAACAGTATAGCAGTTGTGAGGAAAAAGTGGCATAATGATTGGCTCAAATGTAGACTTGTGAGGGAGTCACACATTGGGGAGATGAAAGCGAAAAATCCGATGCTTTGTCTTTCCATTATTTTATGGCAGTCTTAAGTCACCACTGCTGTTATGTCGCTGAAATATACTATTTCTCCTCGACTCTTGATAACATCGTTTAATTACCACAACGCTTCAACCAATATATCAAGGGATTTTTCAATTTACCCATCCAACATATTTCAATTTAATGGCTCGAAACCTTCAAACTCTGGTATCCACTCATAATAAACACGAATCCATTGCAGAGGTATTGTTCCAGACGCGTAGTAAATATTTATAATCGACTTACAAAAGATATTTTGATCATTAAATCGAGAATCACTCCTTATATACCATATTAGCTTGAATGTAGAGCGACACCTACATTTTTCATAAGGATCTTAGAAAAATAATGCATTTAGCATATGAGTATTTATTTAATAATAAGTAATAAAAAGAAAAAGAAAAATAGTGCGTGGAAAGCCAAGAGATAGAAATGAAACTTCTTCGGCGACGTTGGCCGTAAATGCAGGAATGGATCTAATTATATTAAACTGCAGAGGGAACTTACTTTAATCAAATAAAATTCGAACTTTATTTATTGTATGAAAATATAATATTTTTATTCAATTTTCTGCATCATCATTTTCTAAGAAGGACACAATAGGTGTGGGGTAACTGTAGTAGGATATAAAAATCCTCGATTGTAGTCAATCAGAATAACGTGAGAAAACTGCATCAATCGTGGTTCCGTATCTTGTTGTTCCTTCTCTAGAATCAGTATTCATTTTCACATTCAGTTCCGTTTCAAGAATTCAATGAGTGGCTTTGCTTCTTCTGAAGCAAAATTAACATTAAAGTCTCCAGTTAAGATAATCAGCTTTTAATCATCATCGGATCCAATGATTGCAGCCTTCGATGTGTACAGCACTAAACCTTTATGGATGAAGAGGATAACAGTTGCGGCAGGACTACCTGGTAATATATAGATTTTCGATTGATCTTACTGCTAGTTTTCCTTTTTTTTTTTTTTCTTTCTTTTGCGAAACTCTTTTCCTGTTTTTGCATTTGTTCTAGGCATCCGACTAGAATTAATTATAATTCAACGGAAATGAAAAATAATAATATAAACTTAATGCATCACTCACAAAAGTCACTGTGTTTGCTTACAAGACGCTATACGTAGTGATTTTGGCGCGAACGTTAGTGACATATACACAATTCCCCAGACACTCCCGTAACGGGAAGAACCATATAATGGTAATATTTTGAGTGCGTTTCTTCGTTGAAATTGGCACGTTTATTATATAAAAACTACCAAAAAATGCCACGCGAGTTCGTTATGAGTAGCAACCCACTTAATGTCTCCAATACCTAAGCGCCTTTCGTCCGAAGCAGCAAGAGGCCCTACTTCATACCTCTAAGGCAATTTCACCTTGGCAATCGTCCAACTTTTTCACGGATATGACGCAAGTCACGTGGGGTCCCCCACTCGCTATCTCCTCATCATGGTGACGATTCGGGGGGATGGGGGGAATCACTAGTTTCGTTCAGTTTTCACCATAACACAAAACTGGTCAAATTTCTCATTCACTCTCGCACCTAAAGAAGTTTTACTTCAATGATTACATTCGTGGCAATAAAATTAAGGCATTACGTACTAATAAGAAAAGCAAGGTATGGGTGTGCTAATATAAGAAGAGTTGTTATATTCCATTACCTAGACCTCGAATTTAGAGTGAGTCAATTTTTTAACCGGAAATGATTAAGATACTACTTCTCGAGTCTTCGTTTGTGTAATGCATATATGTATACGAGAAATGAGAGTTGCATGGAGGGCCTACAATCTCCCAGCTATTATCCATTGCTCTGCTAGAAGGATACAGAGTGACAAGTAATGTTACTTATATTTATACTCAGAACATTACATTTGTAAAAAAAGTGAGATTAAAATAAGAATTCAAATTTCATAGAAGTAAACACATTCTCACCTGCAATACTCTTTGACACTAGTCAACACCGAAATTAATTTCCCTTCATCTCCAATATTAAAATAACTCATGATTTTTCTGATAGTTGGAAAAAATATTTGCCATGAAACAAATCTAGCAAGCCGTCCAGTTTCTTGTACAAGCGTGTCCAACTTTTGCCGTTCTGGGTCGCTGTACTTTAAACGATTGCCGAAAACTAAGGAGGCGATGTTGTTCGACATACTTGGCGCCAAGATGGAAGAAAACTTCGTAGGTTTCCCAACATACTCGGACATTCGCTGTAGTAGTTCTAGAATTTCTTCCTGTGTAAAAGAACCATTCCATTAAAATTAAATCTTTTAAAAGATCTTCACCTAAATTTGAGACAGTTAAGTACTGGGAAAAAATAAGAAAATGAGTTTCGATAGTATACGAAGGACGTTCCGAAATTACGTTTCGTCATTATTTTTCACATAAAAACTTTATTGCCTAAAACAAAACACAATAACATCAAGAACTACACTTCCTGCTCTCTTTTTCGACATAGTCTCTACCGACATTGAGATGTTTGTCGCGGACTCTCTGTTAAAACTTCCCGTCTTGCAATCTATGTCCTACAGCAGAGTTTCTCAACTTGTGGGGCACGCCCCCCTAGGGGGCGTGATAACTCTACAAGGGGACGCGAACATATTAAAAAGTCGAAAACAAAAGATTATTTTAAAAAATTATTAATTTACTGTAAGTAACAAAATGCATTCGCATAATAAAAAAATAAAATACTCATTTACACTGATATAATACACTTATAAATGTATAAGTACTGTACAATGTATTTTATAATTAATTTAACAATACTACGTTAAGAAAAACGTTAATAATTATCATGGGCTTGTCATATACAAAATTTAATACAAAAATTAACGTTTAACACTTATTTTCCTAATTCGTACGGTTTATAATTAATCCCTTAACTACCGATTAAAAGTTACGAGATTCGCTGCCCAATGTCACCGTTTGCCACGTAGGCGTGCGTATGTGATGTATTGGGGGTGGGGACGAAGGAATAAATAAGCAAATCTTCTGAAATAAGTACATTTTTCTTAAACACTGTCCCTGTTCCCAAGCCTTCGGAATTATTTTATGGATAGCAGTGCACATAAAAGATCGTACTTCGAAAAGACGTATATATACGCCCGTAGCACTTAACGCTTTGGATGAGAGAGACGTTTATCTACGCCGGTGGCACAAAAGGTTAAAGTCGTACTGTAGCCTTAGCGTCTAAGTATAGTATTATGATTTAATATTTAGTCGCAAATATTGGAACTTTGGCAAGCACTATCCTACAGCCTGCTCCACTTCAGCATTGTTTTGGGTTGTTTCGTTCCAAGAGAGCTACTTTCAATGCAGAGAACAGATGAAATCCCATAGGGCAACGCTATTTTCATTCGTGGATGTGGAGGGAAGCCCATGTCGACTTTCATCTTCCATAATCTTAGTAGACGTTCATGGATGACGGACTTACTAATCCCACGTGCTTATTCATACCCCATAACAGCCCGCACATCCATCGCCGACCACGTTGCCCCCCACACACACACATCTGTCTGTCATCGTGACTTGTACTCGAATAAGCTCGGGCACGTTGGGATGCTGCTGCTCTTTCTTCTTCGATGCTCTGCACATGTATCCTTCCTATAACGGATGTCAGTAGCATACGTAACGGGGTATATAAGCCCCCATCCCTTAAAGTCAGGCTTTGGGTCCAGAACCCAAAAACGTGCATGGCGTCTATCAGGCTTTTGGGCTCCCTAGAATCCTGCCCCCTTTAAACTGCGGGGTGTACGTTACGCCATTGACGGATATGATTTCCTATGGTTATTTTCCTCCCTGGTGTATCATTTTCCTTTTCAAAAAAAATGATGAAACATACTTTCCGAACGTTCCTCGTATTACGATATAAGAAATGATCCATACAACACATTTCCCATAGATATCCATTATATTTTCAAAGAATGAAATCTCCTGGTGGAATTTCTTGCTGTTACAATAGATGTCTATGGGAACTACATTGGATGATCTTTGTCATGACCACTGTTACAAATAGTTTTGTCTTTGCAAATCAATATGTCTTTATTGCAACTGGTTGCCCATCTCTTAAGCCATTCTTATTTAATGAAAATAGTTCCGGAACACAAAAGGTCAAAAAAGAAACTTTTTACAATTCCGGCTAATGGATATCGATGAGAACGGAGCCTTTTGAATTTCAAAGGATATAAACACAAATAATGACAAACTCTTAAATTTCAATCTATTAATAGGACGAAAGAAGACATAGATTAGCGTTACCATATTGTTGGAATCTGAAATTTACCACATAGTTCATTCGATATATTGAGACAAATCTCTTACCTGCAAGTCAGCAACCCAAAATGTGCCAGTCAACCGATCCAACGTATAATTTAGTATTGTAGCTATAGTAAAATGAGTCATGTTGTCGATTTTACTTGATTCAAAGGTTCGATAACCATAGTACTCCTTGAAATTTAATCACGTTCATTTGACGAGATGGCACACTACTCTCCATGTTCATGTCAACGTGAGGAATTTGCGTCCCAACAGATTTAACTTACTAGAATTTTAATGGAATTAGAATTTGAAAACATGGTTCCACTGAAACATCGCCGGTCAATAGTTCAGTGTCATGTAAATTCATTTATCTCAAACGGAAATTAGCTTCCTGTTTCTTATATTTTTTTTATCATTTGCATTTGTTTGTTACGTAAAACTTATTTCTTTTTAAAAGTAAACTCATAATTTCAGAGAAATAACTGTTATTAATATAATTCCTTTTATATTTTGTAGAAGATAAGAAAATGTTCATACTTTGATGTGCTCTTCCATTTTTGTTTTACCGAACCCCAAATCACGAAGGTTATGCAGAGAAAATCGTCTTTGTTCTTTCCATGGCATTCCATTTATCGCTCCAGTTCCTATAAAAGAAATAAAATTTTTAAAAAGTTTCTTATATTTGTTTTGAAATTTATCTTATCATATTCAAGAAAGCTAAGTCCGAATGAAAACAGTGACATGATATTTAAATTAGTATGTTTGACTGTATAATACTTTTTAAAAAAACTATTGGATATTATTTTTTTTTTTTAAAAAAAAATCTTTATTTGGATATGTAGTAGAAAAACGGAACAATTTTAAAAGAGCAGGAATTTTCTTGCATTAAAAATGTTATTTTTGTCATAAAGGTAAATTTCAATGCAGGACAAAATTTATTTTTAATGAAATAGTCAAAACATATGTTGTTTTTCAGTTTACTGTTTATAGGCTTACAGACAATTCCATTGTAAATTTCGCAGCAGTCCGTTCATATACAATATAAATGCATTGTACACGCAATATATCTGTCTTGTTTGATTATTATTAGTGTCCCTTTCGTTTTATTTTATTAAATTCATCTTTTTAAAATTTAATACTATCCTTTCCGTGTATTATGATATATAATTTTTAAAAAGTGCAGAACTGCTAACATATCTCCATATTTTTTTTTAAAAAAACAACTTGGTTTCTAATTTACCTATAGTAAACGTAGTTACAATGCTATTACTTAACTAAATCGGAATGCCGCCCATCCGGTATAGAGGTTATTGACGCTGACCAATGTGCCCTAGGACCCGGGTTAGAATCCGGGAGAAGGTATGGATGTTCGTAATAGTGTCTTTGCGGCATGGAGTTACTCTGAACAGCCATCGAGCCGCCAGTCTTCTCATGAGGTTGATGGAAGGATAAGAGAGGTGAAAAGCAGCTGGCAACCCCAGAGGGTATTCTACCTCAAAATTGGGGTGGAACCGACCAAAATCGTACTGTCACCTGTGTGGTGCTCAAAGCTACGGGTAACGACAGGCGCACAATTTAGCCCTGCCATGATGAATTTCGTGGGCCTCGATCTGCAAATCAGGTTGCATTAGCGAAGCAGCAACAAATGGGAATAATTTGTCCGTATATTGGATATTTTAAATTTGCATTAAATTATTGGTAAATAATGCATTTTGTACTTTTATAAAAATTTTGTGTCATGGAAAAAGAAATTAACTATGTTCAAAAATTTAAAAAAGTCATTCTTGAAAATAAATTTGGAATGAATCAGATAATTACAAAAATCAAAAATCTTATCTCGATATATTTTTAAAATGAGATAACAAGTTTCTTTAATAGAATAATGTTGATCTTACTTATGGTTTCATCACTGAATGCAAAGGGCAAATCCGGTGGCCGACCCATGAATGAATCCTTCGAAAATGCTTCCTTTATGATATAATAGTCAGTTATCACAACTATATCCATGCTGCCCAAGCGTACACTGAAAGAATAATAATAGTCTTCATCATAAAGATATGTTTTAAAATATTCGTTTGATTTCTTCGATCCAATACAGTTATATGTAAAACTATTACGGAACACAGTTTAAAATACTTTCAGATTTTGAAGAAAAAATTTAGCATGAAGCTCGTTAAGCTTTTCCGTAAATAGAATGGCTGTAAAGAATTTATAATAAAAAACCCAGTTTTTTTAAAATTTATTATTAAGTGTATAAAGTACAGCGTGATTATAGTTAAAGTTCCACTTTAAAAATGTTGTAAAAAATAAACACTAGTCAGAATGACTTCAAATATGAACTGAATATACTTGAAACAAGTAATATATAAAAAAAATTTAAGTCTATTCCTACTTAGGTCGACAAAGAAAAATTTTATTTTAGTTACTTTTTATTAAATAGTTACAATTAATATAAATATGTATATACATAGGACAGAATCACAATATTAAGTGACAAAATTGAAAACAATTTTCCTTGCAATTTTCCATTTTCCTTTCTATATATGCTTCTGGACTATTATTTTTATTTGTTACTATTTACTAATTTTTTAATTCAATTAATGAATTGATATTTGAAAAAACGGTATTAACATCGTGTCATCCACTACAATGTTAAAAAAATGTATTTGAAATTGAATATATATATATATAGAGAGAGGAGAGAGATTGAACTAAAAAATAGTAGGAATTGAAAAAGGAGAAACGGTATAGTATAAGAAAAAAAGTTCCAGGGTGTATATCAATAGATAATGCTGTAGGCAGCATACAGAAAGTAGATTCGGCCACTAGTGGCATTTTGAATCGAATTCCTAAGGCTTTGAAACGAGTTGCACTTTAAACTAACTGTAATGTTCAACATGTATGGTTGTTTCGATTTTTAGACGGAAAAAAAGACTTCTAAGCCCTTTAACAGTAGCTGTACTGTTAGTGAAAAGTCCACCACCATAACAAGAACATATACTAAGGGAAAAATCGGTTTTTAATGGGCCAAAATCCGCATAAAAAGCGACAATGAAAGCGACAATGGATTTTTTCCCTATGCCAGGGGTGCCGAACCTTTATAGATCAACGTGCCATTTTTTCTAAAGAAGTGCTTAACGAGGTACAGGCGTGCCGTCAAATAATTTTGACTTGTAATTATTGGGAAAATAATAAAGCTAAACACTCTAACAACTCAAAACTCTTCATTTACTAGAAGAAATACATTTTACACAGTAAGTAGTAAATATTTTTGTTATACGAGTTATTCAAATTACAGTAACATTAGTGTAAGACTTCTGTTACTGCAGATTGGATAACAAATAACTTATATTAGGATTGTAAGATGTTACTTTTAGTAGAACTGATGCTGAATTATAGTCATTTTTCAAATGGTTTCTAAGTAATTAATTATTTTTGCTGTGGTTCACTTTTTTGACAACAAGATTTGTGATTTGTTTCAAAATGCCGTTTTACAGACGATGTTCTGCATATTACTGTTCCAGAATATAAAGCACACACCGCTTTATCCTCTTTACTAATCATGCCGTATTTCTATAGATTCCCCAAGTTTAAAATTATCTGTTACACTTACTATCTTGCACTTTTTGTTCTTTTCTGAACTAGCCATGTTAAATAACAGTTAAAAATCGTAAATATAATGCAAGAAAACTTTAAAATACAGCTGTGTCAACGAAATTGACTATGCTAAGCGTAGACAAATTTTACATCATAGACAACTGTAGTCCACGATGTAACTAAGGCAAAACAATAACAAAAGAGTATGCTCCCGCTGCCCCGCGACTGGTCACTCGCGTTTGTTCATAATACTTCATAGTGAATTTTGTTGTTTTGAAATAAAATGCGAATCATTTTGGATGGTTAGCTTGCCCAAATTATTGCACCGCGTGCCATTGATCGCACGCGTGCCACTGGTTCGCTATCCCTGTCCTATGTCATACCATTTTTTTATACTTTAAGTATGTTTGAGATGGATCCATTCGCCTACCTTCTTCTAATCCTCTTGGGAAATCTTTGGCCTATTATTCGCGTTTATTCACAAACAACCCTTTTGAAGAAGAAATCCTGATATTCAAATTAAGTCTACTATACATAGTCAGTGTTTTCTAGCTAGCACGAGGAGAAAGAGAGAGAGAAAGCCAGAAGTCAGGTGAGATTGCTACTGATCAGGTATCACTCAAATTTATGGAATATTTCAAATATTAAATAAACGAATGAATTAAGGTATCCGACTACGTTCTGAACCATGATTTTAAAAAAGGGCATAAATGGATAATTTTCATGATATTTAGTGTCCTTAAATTGGGAAAACATGTATAAAATTATTTGAAGGACATTTTTACAAAAAATTTTTTAAATACAAATTTCGCAAAAAATTTAAATTAGAATAACCTTTTTCAAAAAGTTCTCTTTTATAAAAAAAGCTTCTAAAATAATAATAGGGGGTTTTTTTGTGTGTGTGTGTGTGTGTGTGTGTGTGTGTGTGTGTGTGTGTGTGTGTGTGTGTGTGTGTGTGTGTGTGTGTGTGTGTGTGTGTGTGTGTGTGTGTGTGTGTGTGGTGTGTGTGTGTGTGTGTGTGTGTGTGTGTGTGTGTGTGTGTGTGTGTGTGTGTGTGTGTGTGTGTGTGTGTGTGTGTGTGTGTGTGTGTGTGTGTGTGTGTGTGTGTGTGTGTGTGTGTGTGTGTGTGTGTGTGTGCTCTCTTATATAAAGTAAAGACTTCTCCAGAGAGTCTGAACTATTTTTTTTTTGAAAAATGCTCATTATTTTCAGAGTTACCACACATTGATATAATGATCGGTGTTTTTTTCTTAAAATTTCTCCCCTCTGTTGTCGTAAAACATGGGTAAACCCACTTCTAAGTAATATATTTCAAAAAATTTTAGTTGAGCCCCTGACAGAGGTTGAGCTATATACAGGCAAAATGTTATTATAAAGAAGATTTTTCACAAAAGGAGAATATTTTGAAAATGGGAGTCATTCTAAGTTCATTTTTGGCAAAATATTTTTTTATCAATTTTTGTAAACTTTCTAAAACAATGTTTATACATTTTCTAATCTAAATGACACTAAAATCTTTTATTTCCCTTTTTAAGTTTTAAAATCAGGTTCTGAAATAGTGGGTACCTTAAAGTGATGACTGATCACACTAA
>BMAV01023824.1:0-19870 GCA_019973955.1 Trichonephila inaurata madagascariensis
ATTGATATCGAGCGCCCTACGCTTTTACCACAATGACATTAATTTCCTCGTTAATCATTTTATTCTCTTATTAAGGATTATTTTTCCCTCTTTTAAATTTGATTAACTATAAAAAGTGTTTTTTTAGTTTTATTTCTGATTTTTTAGTTCGATCTACAATACAAGCGTGTTTTTTTTAAACTATCATTTATTCATTAATGAATTAATAATCTTTTCTGTTTGTTGTATTTTTATTAAACATGAGCCTTTTCACTTTAGGGTTGTAAATTAATCTTTTATTTGCCAGATCTGGAATAAGTCACCAAATCTGGAAATGGGAAATCATTAATCCTGATGATCGTGATCAGGACAATGGAACAAAATTATTAAATTACTGTACTGCCATTGGTTCTTAACAAGTGTGCAAAATTTCGAATTATTCTAACCTTTTAAAGTGGGTAAAAATAGAGTTCAAAAGATTCCGTTACATACAGGAGAAGCTAATAAAAGCGTGTTAAAATAGCATAGAACTTATATAAAACATTTTAAATAACTAGTTTTTTTACAACAAAAGTTTAATAAAGTAAAGAAAAAGAAAAAAAAAATGTTCGAAAACAAAATACCTTCATAAATCCATCCGATCTTTACTAATCCTTTGAAATGCCTCTGACCCAAGCATTACTTAATTCTTTAAAGTTATGAAATTTTTTTATATATACAGTGTATTTCGAAATCTCATTCTAAGGACCTCAAAAGTAATTGTGAAATTTTCAGTAATTCTAATACCACATGGGATTTATTCAGTTGAATTTTAAAGTGGCTACTATTATTTACTGTTCTACCGTTATCTATAGTTCTATTAATTTGAAAATGCGAGAAGTAGGAAACAATAAAGTACAAGTAAGTAGGAAAAGAAACATAACGAATGATCCCATATTTCTTGGGAGAAAAAAGCGTAAATTCCCCCTAAAATAAAATACACTTCCACATAAAAAGCAAAGACCTGAATAATCAAATTATATAGCGGAAGGTTGCCAGGACGAAGGCGCATTAGAGGTATTATGCAAATTACATATCTGAACAATTCCCACACGTTGCAAATCACTGACGTTTAAAAGCGTTTGAAATTATTCACAGCTGCATAGGAAAAGCCTTCACCAAGTTAATAGAAAAGCAGTCTTAGTCCCAACTTTCAAAGAAAAGGGGAGAAAAATAAGCGTAAATCCCAGCCAATTTAGAACACTCCTCTCGAAATAATACTTTGAGAAAAAATCTTTTAATCGCCTTTTAAAAATCACGAGCTCTTGATAAATAGCAAGGCATACAATAGTTTATATTTCTGCAAACGTATATTTGCTGGGATTACTTTTAAAAGTTTTTGTTTAAATAAATATTTTAAAAATGGTCAAAAATGTGTGTAGTAAAATTCTGACTCTATACATTTCGAATAAAATTTAATGTCAGTTCAATGCTTCGGGTATTTCAATAACACCCATTGAACCGATTCTTTTCAAAATGTTAAGATTTTAATTATTTAAATAAAGTTTCAGAATTATTTTGTGTCTCAAAGGAATTTTTAAAAGTAATTCCAGTTTTGATATTTTTGTCACGTATTTTCGGTTGAAAGAATCATTTCGCTCGGAACGAAATAACTTTCAATTAGAATATGTATGTTTCAAATTCAGTGAACAATTCATAAATATAAATCAGTAATGAATAAAAGCCATTTCATTGTATAATCTTTCACGCGCACATATTTCTCACAATTAGGAATGTAAGAATAAAAACAATCATATTTAAACATGTGAGAAAGAGATGTTTTGAAAAATTTCGATGTAAATTATATTCAATTCATTTGGAAAGCAATTAGAATAAACAGATATCCTGCAAGGCGTATATATATCATTTAATATTTGTTCAAGCGTTCTCTGCTTGTTGCAGAAACTAAATCAATACGTCTAAAGTGTTCGGTATAAATGCAATTCTGCTTGAAACAATTTGTTAATACATTAATGATTCAATGAAATTCATTGTTATAAGATTGTGATAAAAATAACATCCAGAACTACTTGTACAGTACTTCTAGATGTGTTACTTATATGAATTCTGCAATTAATTATTATTTCCTATATTTGAATGAACACACATTTCAATTAGTTGAGATTTAACAATTATTCAATCAAATCTCTTAACTTTTAAATACAGTCGGACCTCTATATAACGAAGTCGCTAAATCCCGGAAAAAAGTTCGTTATATGGAAAATTCGTTATATAGAGGTTCATCTTTTCATATACTTTATAAACCACATAAAACAAATTTTAAATTCATAAACACTATATATTAAAAAAAGCAATTATTCACACCTTTTTTAAAATTAATATTTGTGTATTTTATACATCTTGCCCATCAAAAAAAGAAGAAAGAAAGAAAAACTGCAAGAGGAAAGCAAGAAAAAAGAATGTCGAAGAATACACTGTATTTTCAATATTAAGAGAAACTAATTTTTTATTAAAATTAATGAATTTTAAGGACATTTTCTAATTTAAAGCATACAAGTATAATATTAAACATACATTACCTTATAACTATAACAAGGGGATACGGGAGAACTCCACTGATAGCAAAAGGGGATATCGAAGATGTTTCTAGTGAACTGGACAATGAGGGTTAAAGGTTGCACTTCTTGGACGAAACGTCCAGAACTCTATTGCTCTCGGTGAGTTAGGATCTAATAAAACCAGTTCAAGATTTATGGCCAATATAAAATGTATTAAAAGGGAGAATAACTTGAAATGTTCAGAAGTACTTTAAAAATAGGGAGAAAAAAGACTGAATCACAAAAGAAAAAGTTCGTTATATAGAAAATGCGCTTCGCTATAGAGAGGTTACTTTACGAAGAAAATCGTGAAATGTTCTTGGTTCCAGGAAAAAGTTCGCTATATAGAAAAATTCACAATATAGAGATTCGTTTTATAAAGGTTGGACTGTATTTCATCTTCAACGATCGAGAACTATGTTTCTTAAACTTTCTTTTTAAGATATTGAATTGAAATTTTCGGAAAATGTTTTATTTATTTTTATCTGCAGTCTATACTATTATCTAATCTCTTTGTATATATTTATATATTTTATTGCACTTTTTGTGAGAAAATAGCATTAGTTTCTTGTAAAAGATTGAGTTCTTGCATAAAAAATAACACATTTCAAAAAATTTTAAAAGTATTACAAATCTTATAGTCCAAGTATAGATAAAGATATTATTTATGTACTGTATAAATATTATTCAAATATATTAGTAATTAAAATATCTTACCGTAACTGCAATTTTTCACTAAATTTTCACTCAAAATTCCCAATATATCCAAAACTATTTTTAATTATGCGGAAATTGTACTTGAATTCCTAGTTTTATGCCCCACTTCAAATAAAAAAGTGTTTATTTAGTTGAAAATTTACATATTTCAAAAAAAGTGCTCCGAAGGTACTACATAAAAGGTTTACATACCTTAAGGTATCCGACTACGTTCGGAACCGTGATTTTAAAAAGGCGCATAAATGAATACTTTTCATGATATTTAGTGTCACTTAGATTAAAATACATGTATAAAATTGTTTTAAGGATTATTTGAGAAAAAAAATTATTTAAATACAACATTTCGGCAAAAAATTAACTTAGAATAACCTATTTTCAAAATGTTCTCCTTTTGTGAAAAATGCTTCTTTTATAATAATATTTTGCCTGTATATAGCTCAGACCTCTGTACAGAGGCTCAACTATGATTTTTGAAAAATTCGCATTATTTTCAGAGTTACAACCCATTGAAATAATTGTCGGTGTTTTTTTCTTAAAATTTCTCCCCTCTGCTGTCATAAATCATGGATAAACCCACTTCTAAGTTATATATTTCAAAAATTCTAGTTGAGCCTCTGTACAGAGGTCTGAGCTATATACAGGCGAAATATTATTATAATAGAAGCATTTTTCTCAAAAGGAGAACATTTTGAAAATGGGTCATTCTATGTTCATTTTTTGTCAAAATACTGCACTTAAATAATTTTTTTGTCATCATGTCCTTAAAACAATTTTATATACGTTTTCTAATCTAAGTGACGCTAAATATCATAAATATTATCCATTTATACGCTTTTGCAAAATCACGGTTTCGAACGTAGTCAGATACCTTAAATATATATATCTAGTATGACTATATATTCATTTCCAATACGACACAAGTGCCTCTACTCAGTATGTCTTCAGTTGCTCTAGAGCTCGCATTCATGATACGTCGGCCACGAGCTTATGATTATGAACATTAAGCTACCGTGGCCACTTCTTATCGACTAAACAAAGAGACCGAAACAGTTTTGAACGTATATTTCATTTGTTAATTTTAAATTCCTTCAGACTTTTAGTACTGATACATAGAGGTAAATTCATGGCAAGAATTTTAAGATTTACTTGAGTTATGATCATTTTGAAAATAGAAAATAGCAAGATTTTTGGTGCTTAAAAGAAACTTAAGTACCACATTAAAGGTTATACTCGTAGTTACATTAGAGATTCATCTAAATCAGGAAATAATCTTGCAAAATATAACGTTCTAGAATTATTTTTGATAAAAAGCGTTTCATTTGCTTACGTAAAAAACAATGTAACAATAAAATTTTAATATGAAAAATTAACTGTCATAAAATTGTATTCGGAATTAATAACTTTACGGAACAGGCCAATAAGTGAAAAACTTATCTTTTATGAAAGCTGCATATTAATTTCAAAATAATAATCCTTAAAAGTTGAAAAAGAACATGACTTTTCTTTAGCTCTTAAGCACATTGGTCTTAATAAATTGTTGTGTAAATCCCATGAAGAAAGTAAATAGGGTATGAGACAGAAGATCAAAAATTAATTTATATTAAAATATAAATTTCAAAACTGGAAAAATATTCCAATCTTAGAGGGCTGTACATCCACTGGAATATTTTATGGAATAAAAAATGATAATTATAGGTAATGTTAAGTAATCGTAATGGTTATTAATGTTAATAGAAAAAGATATTGCGTAATTCTAACAAATGATTTGATACGTTAAATGTTCACATGCAGGAATGAGTTAGTGTTTATTAACTTCACACTGAAGCGACGTTAGAGGTATTGGCGACGGCCTAATAATTTTGAACCATGGTCAAGTGACGAGGAATGACTACTGAGTCAGCACTACACTATTTGTACTTCCACATCACGCCATCTACGCAGGCCTTCGGCCACGAATGATTTAACATACATCAGCCCTTCTACACTTCTAGGTCTTCATTGGCATCAGAACTCCAACAAGGAACTCGACACGTCTGCCACGAGTTCGTGACCATGATCAATAGACTACCACAGCTACATCACATACAGGAAGGGAAGCTTTGATTATACAGGGTGTATCACACACACAGTACAGCGGTTACAAATTATCAGGATAGATAAAGTATACCTAGACCGGGGTGGCCAACCCAAATGACCTTGCGGGCCACTTAGGGAAAACATTATAATCTCGCGGACCTCACATAAAAATATGTTACCTTTATATCAGATCTGGAAACAAAAAAAAAACATTTATTGGAGTGAAAATTTAAAACAGAATGAATTATTATTGTTTTCATTATTTTTCATGTATACAGACATAGATAATATAATAATGTTTATATAATATGATCTATCGTCTAGATCAGGGGTGGTGAACCTTCATGAATCAACATGCCATTTTTTCTAAAGAAATGTTTGATGAGGAATAGACGTGACTTCAAATAATTTTGACTTGTGATTATTGGAAAAATAATAAAACTGAATACTAACAACTCAAAACTCTGTATATTAAAAAATTACATTTTGCACTGTATAGTAGTAAATATTTAAGTAACATTAGTGTGACTTCTGTTGTTGAAGATTAAATGACAAATAACTTATATTAGAATTATAAGATGTTACTTTTAGCAGAATGAATGCTGAATTGGAATGGAATCATCTTCAAAAAGGTTTCTAAAGGGAGCCTTTAATGTTGTTCATCTCTAAAAATAATGACTCACAATAATAGGTTGATGAAAATACGGCTAAAATGACACAACCCAGCTTCTTCAAATAGTTAAATGTTTCAAGAATCAAATCCCCGCCACCTCGTGCCTGATCACTCGCGTTTGTTCGTAATACTTCATAGTGAACTTTGTTGTTTTGAACGGCGGAGTGCCCAAAATATTGTGTCACGTGCCATTGGTTCGCCATTCCCTGGTTCAGGTGTACTTTATCTGTCCTGAAAATTTGTAACCGTTGTATTGATACACCCTGTATAGCAGCCTATTAAAGCTTTATTTCCACGGTTTTCATTGTTTATTTACGTTTCACTTCAATACAACACGAGAACAATTGACAATGGCCTTCCAAATTTTGTACTAAATACCTATTATATATTTTATTATTCTATTCAGAAATTTAATAATTATTTATTAGACAGTAATAGATTGATATGGGCAAGTCTTCCTCTATTTCAAGATTGAAACTACGAAGAAAACTGAATGACGATTTATTAAAACACGTAGTATGCGATCCTTTTCATAGAAAATTGAAAACATTCGAATTTGTTTCAAAATTAAATTCTGAAACTAATCCGAAAACTTAGAAATGTAATCAATTGAATTTCTCAAAAACTTTTTTTTACTCTGGAAATCATTAATCCTTTTAAATGAATATGTGAATTTGATGGAAGTTTTCGTTCAGGATTCTAACTCGAAGTTTGAGAGATTAGAAATTCGATTAAAAAGAAAAACTGAAGAAAAGTAATTTAAAACAACAAAACAAAGTAAGCACTTAAATTTTTAATGCGCGTTGATTAGTTTCGTAAAGTTAGGTATTTTATATCCTTTTTTTGAAATTTTTAGTATATATAATTAAGAACGCGAGTTATTAGGATGATTGTTAAAAGTTTGTCAATTTTATAAGGATAATAACGAAAACTGAATAAGTTTTCTTAAAAAATAATGGAAATTTAATAATGAATGACACACCCTCAACTAATTTCAAGAAATATTCTTTTTAAGTATTAAATGCATATTGGGTAATTCTCCCACAAAAGAAAATGCCTCATAAGAGCTACGAGATATTCTCTTTTTTAAAATTTGAAATTTAATATATGAAGAAGGTCCCCATCCCAAAAAATACTTAAAATTCTTTCGGCCTTTAAAAATTAAAAAAAATTTTTCAACCTAGAAATTTCACTAAGTAAATATTTACCAGATAGCTGATATGAAAATTTAATTATCCACGTGCCATTTATTAGTTTTTCAAAAAGTATGCAAATAAGGAAGTGTCAATTTATTAAAGAATTTTTTTTTAATGCAAAATTAAAAACTAGGCAAATTCTAGTTCTTGAGGAACCGATAATATCTTAAAATTAAACTAATATCAACAGGAAATCTAGGTAAATTGCGAAATTTTTATGCAAAATTAAAAATTAGGCAAATTTTCTTAGAAAAATATTTTAAAAAATTAAACTAATATAAAACGAAACGGAAATTAAAATTTTTTAAGTATCAAAATATAGATAGAGAAATAAATACCTGATGTATTTTATGTATCTACCCAAAACATTAAACTTACCAATGCAAAGCGTTAATCAGTTAACTGTGGTTGATGAGTATACTCGTCATGGAGGGTTGCGGGTTTTTTGTGGGAAAAAGTATCTCTCATGGAGATTTGCGGATTTTGTGTCATGACGTATACTCGAAAAAGATTTTGGGGAATTTTGTGTCATGAAAAGAAGCCTGCGAGATGTTGCAGGTTTTTTTGTGTCATGCCCATATCCGAAAAGGAGATGTTATTTTGCAGGTTTTTTGTGTAACAGTATACTCTCATGCGAAAAAAGTAGTGCCACTTTTTTAAATTTAATTTTGAGCAAAATATTCTAAAATTTTTTAAGATGTTTAAAATATTTTGAAAAGGGAGGAGTAAAACAAATAAATAAAAAATATGGAAAATTTAAGATGAACTTCTGCGTCTCCATATGCACCGGCTGAAACAGCGTACAAGTTCGTATAACGAGTTAATTTATGTGCGTTGATAATGTATTTTAGATGTTATCCTAAAAGGACCAAGGCAAAAGTTGGACAGTTTACTAATAGGGGACCAGTATTGTTGCATGGTGTTTCAAGGGCTGGCCCCTTGATAGAGGTTCCCCGGTTACCTGCTATCGGGTTTTTCCAAATTTTTTAATGCACAACCATTTGGGGATTGGTTGGCACAAACCGTGCCAAAGCAGGCTAAAAAAAATAGATTTTTTTGGGGGGGAAGGAAAGGGGGCCCCGGGGGACTGTAGGGGGGTCGGGGGACGAACCAGACTCCCCGGGGGGGGGGGAAATTTAAGGGCGGGATTTTATCAAATTTAAAAATATTTTTTTTTACAAAAAAAAATTTTTAATTTTTTGAATTAAGGGGGGAATTTACATTTCCCTTTAACTACTTTTTTCCTTTTTTTGTAATCTATATGTTTAATGTCAACTTTCTCTTATGTTGAAACTTAATGGGTTCGAGTTGGGAGTATATGTTAAATCATGAAATTTGATGTTTACAAATTTTCCACTAGTAACTTTGTTCTCATTTATAAGTTTTTTTTTACAACGGACACCTTTTTACCCATACAATTTCCCATGTCACACCAAGGGGATAGGGGTAATAAAGTTTTTTGGGAAATAAAAGGCCCCAAAAATGTTTTATTTTTTGGTTTTTTAGGGGAAAAATTTAAAAAAATAATTTTAAAAAAATTAAAAGGGTTTTTTTTCATTTTTTTATTTGAAATAATAACAATTAATTTTGTCCTTAATTTCGTTTTTTTGTAACTTTAAAACTTTATATATAATGTTTGCTTTTTGGGGAGGGGCGGATTTTCGTTTTTTCCGGGTGCAAAACTCAGACCGGTTTCCCCGCTTGATAAACTCTACAGCTCTTTAGAATTTCCTTTGGGTCAAGGCAGGTAGCAGAACTTTTATCAGAAAAGAAAGAATTAAAGCAGCGTATGTTTAGGTCTCTCGACGGTCCCTTAAATTTTCAGATATCCATAAAAACTTACGGTTGGAAGGACCACCGGCCTCATGCACCCGCGACTAAGCCCCGCAAGACCCGCCGTACGGGTAAGCTTTTTAAAAATTGGAAAAAAAAAACCATCTTTTTAATAATATTTTAACGTTCCTTACTCTGGGGTTGAGATCCCGACTTCCCATTTCCGTGACCCCGTTGTTGCATCCAAAAAAGTGGGTGCCACAGATAACTGATTAAATAAAATTGAATATTTAAAAGTTGAAAGTAAGAATGTACTTATATAAATAATTTCGCAGTTTTTAAGCAAATTTTTTACAAAATAAAAAGAAAAACAAGATTCTTCGAATTTATAAATTATTTGCTTTAAAAATTGTTTAATGTCCATTTGAACTGAACCCAGCGCAAAAGCCCATGAGGGCCAAAACCTACTGTGCCTAGCTCAGCTTACATGATTTTAGGCGCTGGGGTGCATGGCGATGTTACAGTCAAGTGGTCAATCTGACGCGAATGTCCATTTGAATCTTTTAAAATTTCGTAACAGTTTTTATTCTTCATACGGATCTTTATAAGATGCTTTTCGACGGTTAACCCCTGTGACGGTAGTTTCTTAAGCATTTTTAGGATATTTTTTTTTTTTTAAGACCAATAAAATGATAGAATTTTATGTTTTCTATTATTTATTTATATGTCTCTTAAGAGTATGTATATAAACTTTTAGCCTAAAATATCCAATAGAACGGGAGCTATAGCACTCTGAACATACCCACCTCGAAAAAATGGACGCTTGCTTCCTCCAAGATTCCGGCTGATTGGCTTATTTGAAAAAAAAAAAAAAATCAACGGCGTTTGATCTATAAGTTTAAATGCACCGAATCTCAATTGAAAATATAAGAAATTGGATTTTTGGTAGACCTCTGAAGAGAAAAAGTTGCCTTTCATGGTTTTTTTTTTTTATTTCTGTTATAAAAAAATAGAAACGTTTTGAATTTTGGAATGATCGTAGTTCATTTGATGCGTATATTTATGCTGAGAATCAACCCTTATAAATTTGAAGTCATTCGGTCAAACCGTTCTTGAGATAGGATGGAGGGAAGTTTAAAAAACACAGTTTTGAGAAAAACGCGTTTAAAGTTTCAAGTCCGATTAAAAAAAATGAAAATCATAACTTACCGCGCTGAACAGTTGCTCTTCTACCACCTGCGCTTCTCTATAACGACTACTAATTATAAATAATCACTTTACCACAGTATTGTAGATATGTCAAGGAAGCAACATATGAAAAAAAAAAGTTTTTTTCTTCTTGACTATCACAACGGATAGTTAAAGAAGGATCTATTCTTAAATAATGATTAAAAATATTTTTATTACCACAGTGACATCTAATTTGTATTTATAATTAGTCTAATTTCCACTAACTACTCACGCGAAACCCTTAAACATTCCTCATTCCTACACACACCTTTTGATCTATTCAAAGACTGCTCTTTTAACTTTGAAATACCTGTGCTTTTATACTTATAGAATAAGATCAACTAAATATTTAAAGCTTTATTATTTGAATACTTTGAAACACTCTCCAACTGACCATCTATACATAAATTTGGATAAATTACACTTTCCTGATCCACAAAATAGTATTGCGAATATCTCTTTCAACAAAGATTCTTAGAAACACTAAACTATAATTAACGAATTAATAATCATTATCACTTCACCACAAAGAGAATGGAGAACAATATATTGCAGATGCCGATTGTGGAATGTATGTAATCCAGGGGTACTCAACCTTTTTTCCTGTCGGACCACATACGTATGATAAGTATTTCACACGCACCGCAGCAAGCGGATAATGTAGTAAAACACTCTAAGACCAAAGCAACATTGGACAAAGCAAAACATAAAAACTTATCTTCAGCTTTTATTTTAATACAGTATTATCCCTTCTATCAAAAGACACAAAAATATTTACTTTTATGCATTTTTTACTGAGTTATGGGATATAGTTTCGATTTCCTACTATTAAGAAATCCGATTACGTTCGGAACCGTGATTTTGCAAAAGCGTGTAAGTGGATAATATTTATGATATTTAGTGTCACTTAGATTAGAAAATGTATATAAAATTGTTTTAAGAATAGTGTTACAAAAAAAATATTTAAAATACAATATTTTGACAAAAATGAACATAGAATGCCATTCAAAGTATTTCCTTTTGTGAAAATGATTTATTTATTACATATATATATTTTTATATAGCTCAACCTCTGACAGGGCTCAACTAGAATTTTGGGAAAAATATCACTTAGAAAGGTTTATCCATGTTTTAAGACAACAGAGGGGGAAAACAAAAGAAAAAAACTCCGATATATTTCAAAAAAAGTTGTAACTCTGAAAATAATGTGAATTTTCAGAATTCATAGTTGACCTCTGACAGAGGTCATTTTAAACGGGCAAAAAAATTTTTAAATAATTTTTTTTTTTCAAAAGAACATTTTAAAAAAATGTTTTTAAGTTTTTAAACCGGATATTGTATTTATATAATTTTTGTCAAAATTCCTTAAAACAATTTTTATATGTATTCTAATCTAAGTAACCAAAATCATAAAATTATCCATTTATTTTTTTAAAAATCACGGTTTCCCGAACTTTAAACCTTAAAAAGCAAAGTATGAAAGATGAATAGATTTGTTGTTTATTGTAAATTTAAAAATTTTTTAGTATATTTTTCTTAAGTATAATAATTGAACTTCTTAGTGCAATGGGCTAGAGTGGGCTGCTCAGAAAAGGTCGGTAGGTCGCAGGTTGAATATCAGTATATATAATCCTTCTAATGATGATTAATAACTAAATAAAGCACACACAGACTTTGGGAAATTCTTTTTTAGATATTGAAATTAGAGCCGTAATGATTATACATATACATATGTCATATATTTCCAAATATAAACCGATCATGCAAAACCCCGGTGCTTTTGTTCAAAAAATTTTTCCAAAGTTCGAAACATAAAGGAATTGAAGAACAAAAATCCTGTAATTTTCATTCATGTCACCTTGAAGCCGAAAATGTAATCAAATGGGAAAATTTTAAAATGATGAAAAAAAACCAAGCGAAACCCCATTGTTTTACGGCATCCTCAGAATCTAAAACCCCGTTCTTTGTTCCGATCTCTGCTTGTGGTATTCCTTTTCCCTATTTGGGGTTTTTTTAAAAAAAAAAGGGGGGAAAAAGTTTTCCGGGGGCCCTGGTTCCCAATATTTTATTTCCCTGGATGAAAAAACCCTGTATTATGATCATAATTAAAAATTACATTAGTGAACGGGAATTCTACGAACTATTCGAAAATTTGGTTTAGACATACCCGGAGACCGTTTTTTGCGGTCTTTTTTATGGATTTTATTTTTTTTTGATTTTTTTTTATCGGTGTATGAATTTAAATTTTTTCCCCCACTGTAATGTTTTCTTTTAAACCATGGCGAAACCCCGGAGAATGTTGGGGGCCCCTTCCCCAAAGTAGGTTTCCCCCTTTTAATTTTTATAAATTGGGTTACGTTTTTTTGCGTTATTTGGGCCTTGGGGCCTAGAGTCCCCCCCGGTGCGGGGTTTTACTTACGCCACTGACGCTGTTTTCTTTTTGTTTTAAATGCCCATTCTTTTCTTTTCTAACGCCCAGCAACCCGCTTTGTTGGGGGGAAAAAAAGGGTGACTTTCAATAATTTGGGGATTATGAAGATGGACGAAGAACCGGATTCTTTGGGGTGGAAAAAAATATCAGGGATCCCCCAACAAATTGGAAAAGCATTTTCTTAAAACTACCAATTAAGAAAGAAATATAAAATTCCAAAAAGGGTTTCAATCATGTATATCTGCTTATCGTGACATTTACAAGCAACTGAAGTATGCTTGCTGCTAAAAGTAACATCTAACTATCCTAATATAATTTGTCATCTAATTTTTGCAACAACAAAAGTCACACTAATATTACTTTAATTTGAATTACTTGTGTAAGTAAAACATTTACCACTATGCAATACAAAATGTATTTTTTCGTAGTAAATAATGAGTTTTGAGTTGCTAATATTTGGTTTTGTTATTTTCTCGATAATTACTAGTCAAAATTATTTGATGGCACATCTATACCTTCTTAAAAATTTCTTTAGGAAAAAATTACACGTTGATCCATAAAGGTTCGCCACCCCTGAAATTAACCACTTAACTGGGCTTTTTTAATAATTCTCAAAAACCACAATTTAATGAATCCATTAAAACTGATATCATCAACAATGCTTGTTTCAAGTTGACAAGAAAAAAAAAATTTTTAAAGTAAATTTATATTGAATGTGCGTGAAGTTAGCTATTGATAATTAAATACATTAAACTAATATCCTTTTATAATAAAATTAATACATCCACTTATATTTGAATTAATATTCCTTTATAGCAACTAGAAAGGCAACAGCAAAAGCTTATAGTAATTTTTGACGTCCTAATTTTGAACTATGATAAAGGAATGAAAAAAAAAGGGCCACATAAAACCCGGGAAAGTCACCCCTTTGGGGAATATACTACTGATGACGAACTTTTGCTTTGTATGACGTGGAGGAGGAAAAAACCAATCCTACGGGAAAATTGCGTAAAAATTTTTTATAAACAATCCTGAAAATTATTTACGCACGTTAACCCCCCGATTCGGGAAAAAAATAATGATAACTTGTATTGTCTAAACTAACATGTTCTATTCGTTTTTTTCAAAGTTTTATTTTAAGATATAGTCTGACTTTGGTGTGTGTGGTGGGGAATCCCCCCCAAATTTTTTTTTTTAATTTACTTAAAAACGATTTTTTTTGTGATTTTAAAATTTTTAAATTTTTTTAAAAATTTTATTGTCATTATTTTTAAAAATTTTTAAAAAAATTTTGGGGGTTTTTTTAACAAAAGTTTGGCGCAACATAGACAAAAAATTTGGGCCCTTTTGCCATAAAAAACCTACACCCCACTCCCCAAGGGACGAGGATGACATCTGAGCTCTTTTACACCCTTTTAAGTTTCCTATTACGTTAGAACTAAGTTATAATGAACCAGCGGCATTATATTGAATAGGGGAGGGGAATTTTATTGAAAATAAAATATTCGGAACAATAACTGCACCAAACGGAATATTTACTTGGACAGAAAATTTTACATAATCCCAATCAATTTGCAAATTATTAAAATAAAATGTTTTTAATCATTTCGATCAGAATAATAATTTCTTTTTTTAAAAAAGTTAACCTTTTAATTATGATCAATCTTCTTCCAAACTTAAATATGAGAAGAAAAAAAACTAAGAATCGTTAATGTAACTTTAATTGCCTTATTTAAAAAAATTCATTATCAGTAACCCAATTGCTTCATTGAAAGTTGATGAAAATCTTTTAATGCGATTATGTAGATCTGAGAGACAGTTAAATTTTTAAAACCGAAATAATTGATTGATGAGGTTATGCGGGAAATGGAGCAACAAAAGCTATTATCCACAAAATATAGAGGCAATTACAGCTTATCAAGTTTTAAATATTACGCAATGAATGATCGTAATTACTTGATTAGATAAAAGAAAGAAATTAAATGTTTAATTAGACTGATGTACAACTTCTTTCGAACATTCGGAAGGGAAAAAATACTCTTATTTTAAAGCTAAGGAGAGGTAGGAAGTTTTTTAAAAAGATATGTTCTGGAGATATATATATTAAACAATTTGTTTTATTTTGATTTTAATGTATTCCTTTCTCTGTTGAATATCAATTATTAGTATAGATTCTCTCTTAAATTAATTTTCTCATAAAAATCAATATAAAATAAATTAATTGAAATTTTCTGATTATATTAACTAATTTCAGAATTTTTTAAATAAAAATTTATTTAAATGATATGTTTTAAAAAATATTCCTTTAATGTAAATAATTTACGGGAATAGTTTAAGGTACATGCAGATCTATTACATTTTGCATTGATTTTAGTACATTTTCTATTTTGTAAGGATTATTTCTATTTTAATATAGTAAGGAAAAAATATATCTGAAGCGAAATTTATTTTGTTTATACGGTTCATTTGATGATTCCTTAGAATGTCAGAAGTCCTATTGGCGACACATTTTGTAATTTTGAAATGCAATTAAATAACAAAGGTTCAAATTCCTATTTGCTCTCAAAATGGACCCGAAATATGCTGTTTTATTGTTTTTAGTTTATCTCATTCATAATTATATATTTTGATATCAAACGTAATTCTTATTTAAACATAGAGCTATTATTTTATTTTAACTTTATACAGAACTTATTGGAAATCTATTAATTGTGGGTACGCATTTTATCAAGAATATATGGAGACAACCAAAAATAATTTTGTCCTTAATTTCGATTATAATCACCATCTTAAATAAGAGTTCGTTTGAAAGTTGAGGCATAACTATCTAAATTTTATGATACTCTGTAAAAAAAATAAAATGGTCTTATGTACTAAAGAGATTTATAATGAATATAGTATGAACATTTTTATTGCAGGCATTTTGTATAAATATTTAGTAAACTTCATAAGAGTTAAAATGTAAAATTTTCCATTTGAAAATAAAAAATATCACGAGGTCAAAATATTGAGAATACAAAAAATAGGAAAGAGAAGCAGTGTGGTGCTCAAGAAGGGACGGGCTTATATGCACCCCTTCCTCATAGACCAACAAATTTTTAATTTTTATCAGAGATTACACCTCAGTGCTTTGGTCAACGAATTTTTTAGAACGTACCTCTCCCACCCCCTCGCACAAAATAGAGGTTTGTATACGCCCTTGAAAAGATGTTAAGTAATTTTTTTTTATTAATTAATATGATAATGACTTTTTGCGTTTGATGAGGCATACCTTTTTTGTAAGGGTCAACATCTCATTTCTTGAAGGCAAACATTTACTTAAGGGTTAATGCTTTAAGGTATCTTCCTACATTTGAAGACGTTTTCTAAAATGCCATGCTATTAGTAATTTTATGTTATTATTACTTATTATGTTAATTTTATTTATTTCAGTGCTTAAACTTAAATTAATGAAAAACATCAACCAGGAAATTATATGACAATTTAAATTTATTAAAATGAGGTATTTTAAGTAAAGTTTGATGAAATTTATACCGAATTTCAAAACATTCTAGATGGAGTTTAAAGCCCTACATTTAAATTATTTTTTACACAACATACTTAACACAATTATAAAGTCAATGAACTAAAATATAAAAATATTCAAATTTACCAAAAAGTTACTGCTCATTGCACATTTTCTTAGAGAAAATTTTATAAAATTCATAGTGTTCGTAACAATAAACTGTTAAAAAAACAATTGACGTTAGAGCTAATTCCTTAATTCAGTGCTTTTGTCATACTATAAATAACATGTATACAAAATAAGAAAGAAATGCATTCATAAGTTTTTGAGATATCAGGTTTTAAGTAACATAACTTTGACAAAAAATACAATCTTCATAAAAGTTTTGATTCTTACTTTACTAAAATATGGTTTATAACCAGATGTTTATAAAATTCTCCACTTTTATAACGTAGATTTTCCTCTTTCTTTATCCTATCAATTTTTTTCTTTCTTGCTGATCGATTTTTTTTCCTATACAAAATGGCAAGCAAATTTTTTTTAAAATTTCAGTCAAATATTGATTCAGAAACGTAGGCAGATATATTGACAGATCACTAAATATTCACTATGATAACTTCGGGTTCCTATTAAGTTTTTCTACTGAAAAATGAAAATTATGCAAGTTTTTCTTTTGAAGTTATTCCCTTAATAAAACAGACTATTACGCATTAAACTCATTAAATAAAATTTAGAACAAAAAATTGTGTGAGTTCATTTATTTTCAGCTTAAAGTAATTAATGAAAATTTTTCATAAAATAATTAATTTTTAAAGAAATTTGAATTGTGTTTATCAAAGTTCTTTATTTTGATTCTTTAACGTAAGGTTAATTTGAGAAATTTCTTCCTCAAACCAAGCTGTTGCACCATTTGATTTCAATAGAGGGCATCCGAAAAGGTAAAAAATAATGAAAGTTTCTTTGTTATTAAAATTTTTCTGATATATTTTAAAATATTTAAAATAACCTTAAAATTGACATTCAAATAACTTCAGAAATGAAAGGAAATTATAGTTCCAGATAAATCATTATTTCTTTTTACTCCTTTGGATACACTTCATTGCTTTCAAATCTAAGTACAAGAGCTTAAGAAGGAGAAAAGAAAATACTTAGGATTATCAAAATCCGACGTTTACAATCTTGGATTTTTTTAGATATCAATTTTTCGTGCAATTCACGACTATTTTGACACACAACTTTTAATATCAAAACAAATAGAAGACAATATTATTTAGGGGAATTCATGTAACAAGAATTTCATTGCATTTTCAAAATATATTTTAACAAATCAATTTATTATAAATGTAGCGAACTGAAATGTTCCATTCTATTTCAGTAAAAATTTTAAAACTATATATATGGTTTTCAAAAATTAAAACCTAACTACAATCTAGTTGAAATTAAATCTGATGCGAATTCAAATTTTTAACACAATTTTATTCACCTTCTGTAAATTGAAAATTAAATATTTTTAATATAAATAATTATTTTAATGATATAATAAATTATAAATAATCTGATGTAAATTCAAATTTTCAGATGATTTTATTCACCATCTGTAAATTGAAAAAAAATATTTATTATTAGCTGTATATTCGAAAAATCAAATTACATGAAGTATTTAAAAATTATCATTACCTTTAATAAAATTTTTCAAGGTACCATTTTACAATTCAGCAGGTTTGAGCCAGGTGAAGCTAGAAATATAAGATAATGTTTCTATTCGAAATTCGATTCCATATTTTTATGCTCTATTACAGAAGATTTACACTTTAATTACTAATTCGCTAATTATCAAAAGGTTCTAATCAAGAAATGCTCTAAAATGAAAAGGAAACGACCCATGCACAAGAAAGGAATTGTAACACAGCAGTTAGAATTAGTTTGAAAGTGCTGAGAAAGTGAAAATGGTGGGGCGTGCTGTATCTAAGAGAATTTCGATGTCTAAGCTATTAGGATTAATCTTCTAAATGAGAAGAGAAGGAAATAATTGTAGAAGGAGATTTATCTCAAACTAATAGAACTTTATGCATAGAATAATGAAATATCTCTGGAAATCCAAGGATTTAATGATTCGAAGCTTTTTTGATGTCATCGTCAGAGGTACAAGATTAATATTCAAGTACTTTTTTTTTCCGAAAGGAAAAACACCATAAAGTTCACCCTTTCTCCCTTTAAATATTTGAATTAATTTTATTAAATTAATAAGCAAAGCAAACTCTTCCATCGTGATTGATTTTTTCATCAAAATAAAGAAAGAGAAAAGTGACTCACTAATTACGAGATTTCCAGAACTACCAAATCTTCAGATTTTAAATTTGGCAGACATGTTTCTTTTATTGTGTAGTTATCCGTTAAAAAAGGGTTTTGAGAAAATTGACTTCTGCGAGAAGTTGCAGGGGTGTTATAGATTTTTAAAAATCTCTTTTTGAAAGACATGAAATTTGGTAAGCATGTTTCTTTTGTTAAGTAGAGTTCTAATTACGAGTTTTGAAAAATTCAACTCCCGAGGGGGTCACGAAGGCGTTATAGGCAAAAATTGCCCTTTTTGACATTAAAAATGCAGATTTGAAATTTGACAAGCATGTTTATTTTAATGAGTAAGGATTCATTAAGAATGGGTTCTGTGGAAATCGACTTCCAATGGGAGTTTCGAGGAGTTATTATGGATCGTTATAAAAAAACATTTCCGTCTTTGAACAATTAAAGCTACAGACTTGAAATTAGACAAACATATTTTGTTTGTTAAATAGATTTCCGCTGAAAATAGGTCTGAAAAGGGGGATTACGGAGTAGCAGAAGATGCAAATATGCTTCCATTTTTGAAATTGAAATCTTGTTGTTTTTTTTTTAATCAAGAGGCGAAGGCTATAAGAATATTTTTTTAATCAACGGGAAAACTTAATTTAAGACTTAGAACAATTTTGAAAACAAATGTCCCAAAAATCAAAAATCCCTTTTAGCTAGGTAACGCCTTGTGTATTAATATTTTTGAAAAAGATATATTTGATGAGAATTTGTTTTTACTTTTATATAACAGAAAGTTCTTACAAAGATAGTTGTTTATTTGTGACAGCATGCGTTCCCTACGATAGCTTAGGAAATAAGGGGGTTTAATTTGACCGACAAATTCAGAGGAATGATAATAGTCAGCATGGGGACGACAAATCAACGTACATCATGGGGTCGCAAACTACGTTTAGTTGAAGGAACTCATGATGATAATAGCCATCGGTAGAACCGGCAAGGATTCTAGTAGATCGTCTGTTGGGACCATATCTACTGTCTGAATTCCTCAATGCAGCAAAATATCTTGTTTTTCTACAATGCGTGTTTTTGAGTTTCTACATGGGCAACCACTGCCACAGATTCATGCGATAGTGCACCGACATTTTTTCGATTGCGGTACGTTGCCACCTCTACGCTTCATATTCTGGGAGGTGGATTGAATGGGACTGTTGGGCCCCCTTTCGCTCCCGTACCTTAAACCCCTTGATTTTTTTTCTGGGGCCACCTTCCTTGTGTGAGAAGCTGGGGGTTACAGGGAGGATCCCTTTTTATCATTGTCGCTTCAGTTGACATCGTCAGCACACAGAATTTATTTGAACATGTCCGACAATCCTTTATCCGTTGATGCGGCCTTTACTTTATGGG
>BMAV01023826.1:0-43400 GCA_019973955.1 Trichonephila inaurata madagascariensis
TTTAAAAAGAGGAAATGGCCCAGTAGTTTCGGAGTTTGCGGTTTTGCAAACACACATTACATTTTTATTTATATAATTTTAAAAAAACATTTTAGCATTTCATATAATGTGTTTATTTAAAAAAATGATCAATAAAATTTTACATATTATTCAAAATTTTTACAAATTTTTTTTTTTTTAAAAAAATTTTGGGAAAAATTTTTAAAAATTTACTCTTTTTGTGTTAATTTTTTTGACATAAAATTTTTTGTAATATTTTGGTAGATTTTAAACACCTTTAGAGATCTATTTTTATAATACTTAATTGTTTTGGGGGGAAAAAATAATAAAATGTTGATATATATATTTTTGAAAAATTAAACCCAAAAAGCTTAATTTTTCCCCACTTTCAATTTTTTTAAATAAAAAGTATTCAATTTACAGCGAAATGGATCCAATTTTGTTACATGCATTACATATAAGACACGGGGAAAAAAATAAAGTGATTGGTAAATAATTGTGGAAGAAGTAGTTTTTTGAATGCAAAAAAACCACAAAATAAAAAAACCGTTTTGAATATATATATAATTCTGAAAAAATAATTAATTTAAGCTTAAATAAACAAAAAATGCCACACTAAAAGATTAGCTATATATTTTTCAAAAAATAATAAAATATAATATAAATCTTATAACCCGCATTTTCATCCTTTTTCCCCCTACAAACAAGCAGAAATTTTTAAAAATTTTTTTCAAAATTTTTTAATTGCTGCTGGTCCTCATATTTATCAAAAGTCCGTTGTAGTCTAACTAAACTCAAAAAAAATTATTTTTGCGCTAGTATTTTGCTCTTTCTTAAAAATATTAAATAAGGCCCGGGTAATACCATCGGCCCAAGCTGAAAAACCCCCAAACTTTGGAAGTGCAGGAAATACCTTTTGGGTTTTAAAATTTAAAAGGTCTATATCTACTCTATATGACTTAAGTGTTACTGCGATCACACACACACACACAATCCGTGTCAATCACAAAAGTTCTAGTCCATTAAACACAAAAAACTGACACCCGTTAGTAGGAGTTACATGCTGTGCTAAATGTTATGTTTTAACAATTTTTAATCGAACTTCGACCTAATTTGAAAGTCAAATCTAGAAATTACTTACTCATGGCATCTATTTTCAAAAAAAACCCGCTAAATCAAAATCCTTTTCAGACGAAACAATAGAACTTGCGACAGTAAAATGAGGCTCTGGCAAGTGTTTCCTGTAACAAGCACAAATTTGATCTAATTCGATAATTGTTGACGATTTCCACTCGCGTTCTGACTAAAACTGCTTACCACCTGGCTAGGGAACTCAAGAGGACCATAAATTATGGTTTGTTGTCTTATTTCACGCAATTTCATTTTTGAGGTTTCCGTGCGCCAGTTGGGGCAAACTGCTCACTGTGTGCCGTAGCGAAGATTTTGAACTCCGAGAGATTGAAGAAATCGCGGTAGTGAGAGCCTAGTGGTCAAGGTCACGGGGTCGTGGCTTTAGCGTGTGTCATGAGTTAGAGCCTAATGTCACTGAAGACCCGCCGTGCAGTGCCGATTCAAGCACATTTCGGGCCCTGGGCTTAGATCTGCAGGCCCCCTTGGCACTGGCGGATCGACATTTATAACCAGAAAATCTGGTTAAATCCAGTTTATCCGGGGCCTTCCGTGCTCAAGGCCCTTGGGAGCCCGCGCCAAGCGTCCAATGGATAAAACGGCACTGCCACCGCGTAGAGGGGCTGATGAACTTTAAATCTGTCGGGGTTCAAATGCCCTCTGTATGATGAGGTGTGGAAGTTAGGAGAATAGGTGGGTGCCAGCTAGGTATCTTCCTCGACACTTGACCATGGTGCAAAATTACATGGTCCGTCTCCAAAAGCCCTGGTGTAGCTGAATTGGGTGACGCTAATAGTCACTCACTCCAGTGGACTGAACGTGCATCGCTGCTGCTGTGCAAAAAATCCTTAGCGATATCAAAACCGGAATTCATGACCCTTGTAACATTTCCCGCCACACAGATGCAAATTGGCTTCTTTTTTTGGATAGGATAACCACGTCTCTATAAACACGTGTACCTTAAAATGTTGCGAGGTCTTGTCTTTGGTCATCGTCCCGGCAACCTTTGACACCGTGAAAACCCTCCACCTACGAACCGGATGCAAGTCGAGGATAAAGAAACCGACCACTACCATCCCGAGACCCTAAAGAGGACAGGGAGAAAAGGCGGTTTGAAACTTCGATGAGAACGGATGCAATCTCCTCCCTTACAAACAACAGAATTTGAACTCTAACGAACTAAGCAATCCTTTTAATAACTTTAGTGCGTATACCGTAATTAATAGCTGTGACGTAAATAAACTAAATATTTAAGTTAATAAATACTACGCTGCCATTATTTATCTCGAGCATCACACCCTACTACAACAATGCCGGCCAGGAGTTCGAAACCATGAGCACTCGGCTACCGAAATCTAAATAATCTGAAAATAAATTTTTACTTTGCGAAACATTTATTTGTCATTTGTATAGTGGCTATGAAATGCATTACTCAGTTCCTCACATTTGTTTCTGATGGCTGCAACTGTCAAATAGTCATAGGCGCGAGCTTTTGTCTGGCGTTATTTCTATCGAATGGTGGATTTGAGTTCTCATGCTTCTAATCCGGATAATAGCCTCTGAGGCTCTACATTCCTCATCAATCAATCCGCCAATCGCATATAACCCGTTGCGTAGAAGGCCTGATACACATTAATTTTGTGAAGTCCCGAAGTCCCCATGGTGTTTTATGCAATCAAAAGCAGATTTTTTTTCACCAAGGGTACTTTGTTTTTCGTTGAGTTTAGATGGACGACTAGAACGAGGTTTGGATGGGTAAACTCCTGTACATTTTAAGTTATTAATAACGTGATGGATACATGAATATACTGCCATCCACCGGATCTATCTATACCCCGATGACTTTTTCCATCTTTCCACAGTTTCACAATGATTTTACGCTCACTGATACTAATTTCCTTCCTTTTAATTTCCGTGTCCTTAAATTGCTCTGTAACCCAAATATTATTGCGTCACAACTTTCTTAAGCTATTTTACTTGATAACTGAATGCAAAAACTTTGTTAACCTATAACGCCTGTTAATAAAATTTCCAGGATTCATGAATATTCAAATAGTGAGCGCACACTATTTCTGACTACTATTTGTATGCTAGCTACAAAACTACGTTATCTTACGTAGTTTTAATTTAAAACTAACGAATTCTTTCATGCTCAGTATTAAAATAAAAGCAAACAAATTCATGAAATTTTCTTAGAAAAAAATTATATTTCTATTAAATTTTACTTTTGCTGTATGATTTGTTACGAGTGAACGCATTCTTTTCTCAGTAAGGGTACAGTAGAACCCTTTTTTTTTTTTTGCGATTTTATTTTTGGGTGATTTATTTTGTGCCATCTTTTTCTATGCGGTATGTGAATTTCAACGGTTTTGGTGCCTCTGTAATGTTTTCTATCAATGCACATAAATACAGTTCAATGAGCTCTGTTCATTTGTTATAAACAATCTATCAACAATGCACGTTCAATGAGCTCAATTGATGTGACGTCATAGTCACATGATAAAGATAACCACGTGATTCTAGCCAATCAGAGCAAAACCTCGTGTGACGTCATAGTCACACGATAAAAGTTATCTTATGTTTCCAGGTAATTAGTTCCCACGCTTCTTTGTTGCCAACTTTTGCTCTTTGTAGAAACTTTCTCTTAAAGTGCTTTAAAGCTATCCCTTTTATACCCTGCGTATAACGACAACCCGTAAATTTCGATCTTATTTTTCGTGTTGAAAGTGCGCGTTACACTCCAGATTTTACGGTAGTTTGAAATTCCCAGTTTTTCGGAGAATATATCCGGTAATAATATTTGACGATTAAAAAAAAAATCGGATCTTTATCTTATTCAGGCCGAGCCGAGGCCCCAAACCAAAATCCTAGCCCAGTTGACCATGCCTTAAAATGACCCTGTATGTAGTACAGTCATGACGACATGCTTTCCCAGTGACCCGAGTATATCTCTATAATGACATTAATTTAAGCTTGACGAATTCTAATGAAATATACTCGTACAAATAACAATAAATCTGTAATAACTTAATTCAATTTTCTACCTTTAACTCAATTACTTCTTATTAAATATTTCGGTAACTAAATTTTTTTTTTATTTCAACATTTTATTTTCTCGTTTATAATTGTAGAAATAAGTTCGAGCTGTAAGTCATTTTCTAAAATCGAATCAAATATATTCATTTATTTCTAGCCAAATAACATCGGTATTTTTTCACTGCAAGATGTTTTTTATTTGATCCTCTGAATTAAAACAACTCATGTTAGTAATTTCGTGCTGATCTCGAAGAAAAGAGAATAAAACAGATTTCCTTATAAATCCCATCATTTTTCATATCGGATATTACCATCAAATATTTATTTTCATTCAATTGCAGCATATTATTATTTCTGATCTAAATTTTTTTTCTTCAGAGAACTGAAAACAAAACTTTTACAAATAAAGCACCATCAAGAATCATTGAATAAAAATTGCGCATGAGTAATTTCTCTTTATTTATAATTACTTCTCATGAGTAAATATTAAAATTTAAAGCAATAATGAATTACTTCTTGAGCAGTAATTTCATGAATGATGAAATTTTGAGTTATTGTCAGCATTATATACATGTTAATTTTTCCGAACTTCAGTCAAAATTGTTTATTTTAAATACTTTTTCAGATTTACAAACACTTATCCGGTTTATATAAAATGTAAATACCACTTATATCAATTAAATTAGACTTCAGAGTTATATCCTGTGGCCACGGTAACCTTGTTGTCATAAGTTCAAGGCCAGTGGCTGCTGAAGACCCATCGTATTGAGGGGGAATTGCACGTTAAATCTATTTAGGTTCAAAGTCCTCCCGTTGGTGTGAAGGGGATTACGAGAGGGAGACAGCTTCGGTTCATTCTCGTCCCTTGACCATGGTCCGAAATTACGATATCTGTCGTCAATTGCATCGTGCCGCTTTATAGTGCAAAGTAAATATAGCTCTCTTTGATTCACTCAAGGTAACCTTGTGGTCATGGTCACAAATTTATGGCTGGGGTTATTGAGTCATTGGTTCGAGTCCTGATGACCCTGAAGATTCACCGTGTAATGAAGCAAATGTACGTTTAATCAGTTATGATTCGAAGTCCTTACGCTTGCGAGATGTGGAAGTTAAGTCAGGGGGTGTCAGTTCAGGTTTCGTCCTCATCACACGTCCATTTTTAAAAATTTTGAGAACCTCCACCAATGCACCTTACATTGCTTTAGAGCAGGGGTGGCCAACCCGCGGCACGTATGCCATAATGTGGCACGGCGAAAATGTAACAGTAGCACTCTAAGACGTATGTTGAAAAATCAAAATATTTGAAAAAATGCTACAAAACATCATTTTCCTTTTTTAAAATTTTATTGATATGCGACTGTCCCAGAGAAAAAAAAAATATCTCAAAATGTATTTTAAATACACTTAATTGATTGAATTACAATAGAAAAATGATTGTGTAGAGCAGAGATCGCCAAAGTGGTGGTCCGTGAGAAAATTTCGTTGGTCCCCAGGAAAATGTGGAATACATTTACTGATCACTTTAAATTACCGTAAAATCCGGCGTAAAACGTGCATTTTTAACACAAAAGATATCGAAATTCACGGGTGCGCGTTATACGCCGGGTATAAAAATAATAACTTTAAAAATTAAAAAAAGAAAATAGACGAGCATAGAAAAAAATTCGACTTCTACAGATTAAAAACGAGATTCTACAGATTATTTAAAAGAAATGACAATCCTTATGAATTTAAGGGATTGTAACCGTAGAAATATATACTATTTTTTTTCTAAAAGCTTGGAATAATACTTCGAATTGCTGAGCTCAACATAAGAACATTGTGTACGTACATTTCAAGTTTCCTTGTAAAAAGGGAGTGAGCGTTATACGGCGAATATGCCTAAAAATTATAAAAATGTCAACTTAAAAGTAAAGGTGCATGATGCACGCCGGATATTAAGGTACGTTTAAGATGCATTTTAAAACACAATTCAATTAATTACAAATTTAGAAAAATGCTACGTCGTAGAATAACGCCATTTCATAGGGATGTATAATTCTAACAGTTTGACATACTTAACCATTTTTTAATTGTTTTGTTTTTACAGTTTGTGTTTATTTTATTATAGTTTATATTAATAAAACTTTCAAAATTTGCTTACAATTAATAGTTTTATTTTATTAACTAGGAACATTTTATGTGTTCTTAGATCACAATTTTTTTATAAATATATTTAACATTTAAAAAATCCTATTAGTGGTCCACGGGATTTAAATTACGATTTTACTGGTCAGTGAGGTCAAAAGGTTTGGCGACCACTGGTGCAGGGAGTTGATGTGCAAACTAGGCTCACCAAAGGAAGTGCACTCGCGAGGCTTTGGAATTTCGGGGTGCGTGTTTTAAAATATCTGGAAGAAAACAATGAACTGTCCAGTGAGTGATTGCTACTCAAGAATAAAAATCAACTATGGGATTTAGCTTTCCTTACCGCGATATTATGGAACATTTAAATAATTTTAATTTGATTACAGAAAAAAATTATATTTTTCCTTACCTAGTTGATCATATATTTTCTTTTGTGAATAAACTCCTGTCCCCCCCTCCCCCGGTATTGAAGAACAAAAGAATAACAAATTTCGTATTAATGCAGGAACTGTCTACCAAAGTTAATAATGCTCCGAACTATGGTATATTTAAAAATTTACTATCCATTTTGCAAGATTCTGATGATACTGAACCGGCCGCGGTAGCCGAGTGGTATAGGTATCGGACCGTGGCTTGCCTTGTCACGAGTTCGAGCCTAGTACCACAAAAGACCCGCCGTGTAGGGCAGCGGTGCACGTTAAATCTGTCGAGAGCTGAAACGTCCCGTTGGTGTGGTAGTTAGAAGAGGAGGATGCCAGCTCAGGTGTCGTCCACGTCACTTGACCATGGTTCAAAATTACGTGGTCCGTCGCCAAACGCCCACGTGTAGCTAAACAGTGCGACGTTAATATTCAATCAATCAATCTGATGTTACTGATCTTTTTACAAATCGTTTTTCAATTTCCTTACAAGTCGTTAATTTTCACTCACATAAAACTCAAACCGAAATTATTGACATACAACATCATACTACACTTTATATTACTTTCCAGTAATATAAGAAACTTATTTCAACTAAAAGTAATCCAAATGGTATTGAATTTTGGAAATTCGTACCAACGAACAATTTTCCAAACTTACATGATTTGGCTGTTAGGTATTGTTGTAGGTTTGGATAAACCTATGTTTGTGAACAAATACTTTCTATTTTAAACATAATAAATCAAAATATCGATCAAAACCAATTGATACACACTTAAAAAACTTACAATTTTGTTAGCATCTTCAACAACTAATCCTAATAGATGACTTGGTAAAAAACTACAAATTCAGAAGGCGCACTTTAAGCAAGTACTGTTTAAGTATTCTAAGTGTTTCAAGTTACTCTCTCATTTTACTTTTATACCTAACGTAACTAATGGCGGAAACTACAATAAGTTTTTATCAACTATGAAACCAAAATTTATACTTATATCTTTTATATATACGTGTGTATTAAATTAATTTAATCTTCTACTAAGACTTGCATAAAAAATGTGCTATTTGTGTAAAAATCCTATAAACCAGCGTTTCTCAAACTGTGGGGCGAGCCTCCCTAGGGGGTGTGATAACCCTACGAGGGAGGCGCGAGCATATTGAAAAGTGGAAAACAAAAAGTATTAATTTACTGAGAGTAAACAAATAAAATACATTCTAACACAATAAAATATAAAATACACATTTGCACTCATAAATGCGTCAGTACCCCACACAATGTATTTTATTATTAATTTAACAATACTAAGTTAAGAAAAACTACAGTGACCCCCATGGGCTTGTCATATATAAAATTTTTACAAAAAATTAACACCTATCTTGATAATTTGTACGGATTATAATTAGGTAATCCGAAAACTGCCGATTAAAAGTTACGGGATTCGCTCCCCAATGTCTCAGTTTTCCACTTAGGTGCGCTTATGTGATTTTTTCGGGGGGAAATGAAAAGGAGAATAATTAAATAAAACCTTCTCTGAAATAATTAAATCCTTCGCAAACACTGTCAAGGTCCCTTTATTGTATTCCAAAGTCCTTGGAAAAATTTTATAGATAGCAGTGGACAGAGAAGATCGTAGTTCGGAAAGACGCATATATACGTTCGGGGCATTTAACGCTTTGACTGAGTGAGACATTTATATATGTCGGTGGCACTTAAGAGTTAAAGTGTATTGTAGCTTCAACGTCAAGGTATAGTATTATTGAATTTATAATACATTGTTATTGTATGGAGGGGGCCGCGATGAAAATTATGATTCAAAATTTAGTCGCAAATATTGAAAGTTTGAGAAGCGCTGCTATAAGCCTATAAGCAAAATTTTTTCATCTTTTTATAATTTTTTTTTTCTTGGAAAATTTAGAAGTGCCACCGATAATTTTTTTCTCTCAGATAGTGGCATTCGTTTCAAAAAGGTTGGCAACCTTTGCTTAAGAATAAGACGTTAATAACCACTCATTCAAAGATCCCCTCTGGTAAGAAGACAAAAAGTAGTACCAAACTTAGGTTTTTTTCTTTGGATTCATCCTTACAGTGTTCAAATTATCCCACAATTCTAGACTATTCAGTTTAATTTTGACTATGATTTTGTGTGTTATGACTATATATGAATTTCTTGTAGAAATATTGTTTAATTTATAATGTCGGAAGGAAAATATAAGGGTGGGGCTCAGATGAAAAGTGCACATATGCGATTGCTTCAGAATGAGTGCAGCTACAGCAGAGCCGCAAAAAAGGGACTCGGAGGACCATAGGAAGTGTACTTCCAAAACGATGTTTAATATTGAAACTTGTTAGTCATAGAGGAAATGAATCGAAAGTAAAGTCATGCCATATAAAAATGCGTCCAGATCGGAACAACATGCAGCAGTACGGTTTCTGATAACAGGAGGTAAGTTTAATGCGGGTATCTCTCGATGAATTATGACAGTATATGGCGAACACTATTCAGGACAAACTTCTTGGTACAGTTGGTGTAAAAGTTTTCGAGGAGGGCAGCAAACGATATCGGATCTTCATGACAATGTCCGCCCACACGTCTCCAGTATAACCAAGGCAATTGTGACAGTCTGTGCCGAGCACTGTTTAGGTCAAACGCCTTGGAATAGTTGGTGTAAATGTTTTCGAGGAGGGCAGCAAACGATATCGGATCTTCATGACAATGTCCGCCCACGTCTCCCGTAAAACCAAGACAATTGTGACAATCTATGGTGAGCACTGTTTAGGTCAAACGCCTTGGAATAGTTGGTGTAAATGTTTTCGAGGAGGGCAGCAAACGATATCGGATCTTCATGACAATGTCCGCCCACACGTCTCCCGTAAAACCAAGACAATTGTGACAGTCTATGGTGAGCACTGTTTAGGTCAAACGTCTTGGAACAGTTGGTGTAAAAGTTTTCAAGAAGAGCAGCAAACGATATCGAATCTTCATGACAATGTCCGCCCACACGTCTCCCGTAAAACCAAGACAATAGTGACAGTCTATGGCGAGCACTGTTTAGGCCAAACGTCTTGGAACAGTTGGTTTAAAAGTTTTCGAGGAGGGCAATAAACGCGATATCGAATCTTCATGACAATGTCCGCCCACACGTCTCCCGTATAACCAAGACAATTGTGACAGTCTATGGTGAGCACTGTTTAGGTCAAACGTCTTGGAACAGTTGGTGTAAAAGTTTTCAAGAAGAGCAGCAAACGATATTGAATCTTCATGTCAATGTCGCCCACACGTCCCCCGTAATACCAAGGCAATTGTGACAGTCTATGGTGAGCACTGTTTAGGTCAAACGTCTTGGAACAGTTGGTGTAAAAGTTTTCAAGAAGAGCAGCAAACGATATTGAATCTTCATGTCAATGTCCGCCCACACGTCTCCCGTAATACCAAGGCAATTGTGACAGTCTATGGTGAGCACTGTTTAGGTCAAATGTCTTGGAGAAGTTGGTGTAAAAGCTTTCGAGGAGGGCAGCAAACAATATCGGATCTCCCTGACAATGTCCGCCCACACGTCTCCCTTAAAACCAAGGCAATTGTGACTATGGTGAACACTGTTAAGGTCAAACGTCTTAAAATATTTTAGCTGTATGTATAAATAAGTATACATTTTGGAATTTATATGTTTACTTATTTTATATATATATATAATTATTATTCTTGTCAATTAAAAATAACAAATTTCCAATTTTTTTGAAAATTTGATGTACTTTCGGGAATGACAATTGCGTTCCCGGGATTTCCGGAAATTTCCGGAAATAGAAAAATCGAGAAATCGGAAACTCTAGTTCTAATGTGCTCCTTGAAAACATCCCCACTCCATAATAATGCTGTTTCACTCTTGTATCCAGGCAATTGTGCCTCCAAGTTCGCAAATTTTAGTTAGAAATCGGCTCATTCGTTTTTGACCGGTCAATGTAATTGACCGGAAAACGTGATTCTCATTTGGACATGGCAATCTTCTTCATTTCTTGAATGGTTCAATGCCGATGTTCCATGACCCTTTAAGGTGATGTTAACGATGACTTGCCGTTTAAGATGTTAATGACGCTGTATTTATATCATGTGTAGTTTTTACTTCAATATCATTCGCAAAAGCATATTTTCAAATGATAATAAGTCATTTTTTCTTTGTCGCTTGAAAAGTTATTTTAAAAACATGCATAGCATATTCTCGACGCCTGTTTTATTTATTTATCAAACTCCAAATTTCGGAATTTCTTTTTTTTTCTTATCTCTATTTTTCTTTCTTTTTTTTACAATGGAAAACGGAAAGTAAGTGAATAAGTGGGAAAAGAAAAGTGACAAGCTATTTATAAGCGATAACAGCCTGTGAAAACTGCTTATCTCAAAAGAAGGAAATATCACAGTTTCTTACATTAAACATTCTTATCAGTTTCCTGTAACATTTAACCACTTCAGCTTCTTTACAACTGTTCTTTTGCAATAAGTATTTGTAAACATAAATAATCTCTGCTATATAATATTTCTTTCCCTCTCCTCTTTTCGTTCCATTCGATTTTTTTCATTTGTTGATTGTACTCAGCGAAATGTATTTCAAAAAAGTATTAACAATAAAGAAATAGTAGCTTATTACCACAATCAATGCAAAATGCAATGTAACAAGTAATATATAAAAAGTCAATTTTTACTTAGGTTAAAAGAACATTTTTATTTTAGTTGCTTTTTATTAAATAGTTGCAATTAATATTTGTATGTATGTACTTATGACAGAATCACACTATTAAGTGACAAAATAGAAAAGATTTTCCTTGCAATTTTCCAGTTTTCTTTCTATACAGGGTGTTGAACTATTTTTATTTGTTTTGTTACTGTTTATTTATTTATTAAATTTAATTTTTCTAATTAAGTAGTATAGTAAAAATAAGTCACATTTTCAGAAATTAGGCCTTTCCAGTCGGGATACGAACCCACGTCCTTTGGATTAGAAGTCCAAAGTGCTATCAATTGCACTACAGTGATACAACGAGAGACTTTTTTATATATATATGGTGTTGGACAATAATTTTTGTTGCTATTTATTCATTACTGAAGTTTAACTATTGAACTAATGTTTGAGAAAACTGTATTAACATCAAGTGTCATTCACTGCAAGTTTAAAATATGTATTTGAACTTGAATGGATGAATAGAAAAAAATATTTTATTAACGATTGAATATTTGAACATGATATATGTAAATAAGTAGATTGCGAACTAATAGTAGGAATTAAAAAAGGGATACTTTATTGAGTATAAATTTCAAAAGGATTAAAAATTCAGACGCGTTTTTTTCTGACGAACACACACACACACACAAATACTTAACTGTTTTTATTGGAATGTAACACAAAGTAATACAAAGATATTTTGGGATAAGTACTTTGGTTCCTGTGGATTTCATACGAAAGATAGATGAGCACAGAAACACAGAATACAAACTTGTATTACAAACGACGATCCCAGCATAGAACAAAAGGAAAGCGCAGCTTTCCATTCGAGAAAGAGATCCATTTCAGGTGAAAGTCCGATTTCTTTTCCCGAAGGTACATCCTTGCCTTATTAGGGATTCGAACCCGAGCCCACTCGATTACAAGCCCAGTATCATAACCGCCATACTAGGTGAGGCGGCACTTTGGCTACTTATTTCTGTTTATAAGTCTCCTCCATACTTCTACATTGAATTAGGAGTCAATTATTAAATAACTGCGCTTTGAAACTCCTAATAAAAATTATATCTACGAGGAACTAAACGGTTTGAGTAAATTTAAAAGAATTCTTTTTCAGTTTTCATTTTTAGAAAATTCGGTGATCCGGGGTTTTGTAGAATATTATAAAATTAGATTCATATTAGTGATATTCAATAACAAAGTGCATAAATTACAAACAGTTTTAAAAAGTAAACATTTATGTTTATAATCTTGTCTTTAATAACATATATTACATTAAACGAACATATATATATGAGATATCATTCTCTAAAGTTACAGTAACAAGGAAATTATAAGAAATGGAGGGAACTGAAAAATTGATTATGATGTTTCAAAACACACAATTGTAACGAAAGAAAAATAAATTTATATGAAATAAAGCATTGCTCGAGTGATTTATACTCATAATAGATATGTTTATTGAACACCAAATAGTTTGTCAAAAATAAGGTATCCATATTAAAATTATTTAATTAACAGCAATTAATGGGTTAAATTCATGTGACGTCATTAGCTACATGATAACAAATTCGTGTTTCGAGCCATTTAGAGCATAAATTCTTGTAAAGGCATTAATCATACGATAAATACAATCATGTGTTTCCAGCCAATCACACAGTTCATGCGCTTCGTTGTTTCCACTTTTATTCTTTGCAGAAACTTTATTTTATGGCTCGTGTTTCGAGCCATTTAGTTCATAAATTCATGTGACCTTCTAATCATACGGTAAATACAATCATGTGTTTCCAGCCAATCAGTCGTTGTTCCCCACTTTTATTCTCTGCAGAAACTTTATTTTAAAAAGCTCATGTTTTTCGACAATAATAACGTATGTACGTAAGCAAAATACACCGTGTCCGGGGATGAATGTACTATCTTTCTTTATTTTTTTCTAGGTACCCAGTGTGTAGAGAATGGTGAAAATTGGCCTGAAAGCTACTAGATACTCCAAGTTTTGAAATATTTTCCTTTCATGTGTGTACAAAATTGTCAACATGGCGTCCACCAAACCACAGAGGGCATTTTGTGCTGTGGAATACGCAAAAACAATGTCTGTTATCACAGTTCAACGCGACAATTTGGGGTCGATCTACTGGACAAGAACTCAAATTAAACGTTGGCATGCACAACTAATGGAGACAAGTTGCCTATGAAAAGGCAAAAGCACCGGAGTGACCGCGTTCGAACAATATTTTATGGACACGGTGTATATTAATCTCTAAAAGTTTACAAATGTAAAATAAGATTCTTTTCTTAACTTTAAAGTTTTATTGATGAATTTTTCGTATATACTTAAGTATTTTTACCGAATAATAAAATTTGAAATTTTACCTAAATGTTACAAATAGAACAAGTACAAGTTGAATTAATGTCAGTTTTGCATTAAATTGTGAACACGTGATTGTCTTTATCATGTGACCGTGATTAATTAAGACCATTGACAATCTGATGTTACATTGATGAATTTTGAATTCAGATAGGTTGTGATAAACAGTATAGGTTTGGTTGTCTTGATCCGTATGACATACTACGTGGTATGATATAACCCAGGGGTACTCAACTTTTTTTCCGTCGTGCCACATATATGTCATAACTATTTCAAGCGGCCCGCAACATGAAGATTAATGGGGTTGATTGATTGAATATTAACGTCGCACTGTTCAGCCACACGAGGGCTTTTGGCGACGGACCACGTAATTTTGAACCATGGTCAAGTGGCGTGGACGACACCTGAGCTGGCATCCCCTCTCTTAACTACCCACCACACCAACGGGAGGACGTTTCAGCTCTCGACAGATTTACGTGTTATCGCTGCCCTACACGGCGGGTCCTTAGTGGTACTGGGCTCGAACTCGTCGCACAGCAAGCCGCGATCTGATACCTATACCACTCGGCTACCGCGGCCACGAAGATTAATGGGGAGGGAGCATTATAAAATCAAGAACTTTTAAAATGTGGAGACAATTGATCAAAATATTAAAACTCGAATTTTGGATTTTATTTTAAAACTGTATTAAACTCTATCAAACTCAACTCACAAAAAATAGGTTTTACGCATTTTTTACTCAGTTATGGGTAATTTCGATTTCATTTCCTCAATAATTCCAAGGTCTCCCCCCTCCAAATATTTGCTTATGTTGCAAAGATTTTTTTAAGAAATCCAATTTATTTCGTCTTGAAAGAGATTCTCAAGAAAAAGAGCCATTGAAAGATTTGTGCTTAGTGGCACGGTAACGAGCAAAATTACATTTTTACGATAAATCAAACAAGTTATTGATCCATGTTTGTTTTTCTCTACGAAATAGTCAAGATCCCAATTGTCCTGAAACAACATATATTCTTAAGATATTTTTTGCTTGGAAGACATAAAGGTTAATTAAAAATTAAATTCACCCTTAAAATGGTTGCTACTTCACTGTTATATTCATTACTCAACAGTTAAAATTTATACAAAATGGAAAAAGTACAATTCATACAAGAACGACATCGATAGCAAAATTGATATATGTGATTAAGAGAATTTCTCACTAAATTTTAAATGCATTGTTCTTAAATAATTTAATTTGTTGTACAACAGGCCACTCAAGAAAGGCCCACCGGGCCACATGCGGCCCGTGGGACGCAGGTTGAGTTTCGCTGATATAATGGGACAAACCCGGAAGTGAGAAACGAAAAAATTCCGGATGTGAAAACGGAAAAAACCCGGATATCATTTCTCTTGCGAGAATAAAACCGATTCTTCGGTCTTAAATTTGGGTAGCTTTTTGTTTTTCTGGTGGAGGATGTTAGGCTTTTACAATCCATAGCATATAACTTTAAAAAACAAAAAACATGAGTAAACAAAATATATATTTTTTTAAATATACGATCAAAAAAGGTTTATTTTTTCATCTTTTTTTTAAACAAAATGGATGTATTCGGAAAATATTTTTTTTAATTAAAGACACATATTAGACATCTTTAGCACATTTTCAAAATTTATTTATTTATTGAATAAATGTTAAATCATAAAAAAATTCCATTTTTGTGGGAAATGCGCCCTAGAAATATAAATTTATTTCTTAATACCTTATTTAAATCTAATTAAAATACCTTTAGTTATTTGCGTCACATAATCTTCATTTATGTTCATATCAGATCATAAAAAAAAAGCAGTTTCCTTAACAGTATTGGAAACCAATATTTTGATGAAGGATATAAGGAACAGTTAAATTTGAGATACTGAGATCTTTATTGAAATTATATAAATAGTTACATTTATAAAAAGTTGTGTCAAAAATATTCTTTGAAATAAATGCTGAAAACAAGTATACTTTAATACATGTATCCAACGAAAGACATGAAAGAGAACATTTATTTTATATATATATTGCATTTGAAAAGATACTGGCACAATATTGAAATATTCGCTAACATTTCTTATTTATGTTGGATTCAGAAATGCGAACATATTTTTAATAATTCTTACTTTTTAAAACAATTCAATCCTACTGAAATGATACAATAATAATTAAAACATCGTCAAAGCAAAATAAAGAAAATAAAAGAAAATTAAAAATTGAAAAAAAAATTAAAAAGAATTATCCTTTTATAATTTTTAAATCTCACTCCACAGCTGATGTTTGATCCATTTTACCTTGGAGTGACTTCTGCGTTTGGCGTGGGCCAAGCGGCTCATTTTTCTATCTGCAGAGTCAGAACTATGATAGGTTTACATTTCAGAAAAGAGCCAGTGGAGGCGTAACTGCATATTTAAAAAAATTCAAAAATTTAAAATGATTTTTTTTATTTATTATGCTACAAAATAAAGTCTATTGCTCTGATCCACAAAACTGAGATACACAGAATAAAATTTTTTAAATCTGTTGGGAAAATATACAAATTAGACACTGAGAAAAACAAATTTAAAATTTTTTTGTATAAAAAATGTATAATTTTATCTGCAGTTAAAATTCACCCATTTCTTTGTTGGGCCTTTCTTGTACCATAAATTGTTCCTGAGATTTTTTTATTATTCTCGAAGACTTACGAGCCTATTTTCTGGAAGATTAAGACTTAATCTATGCGTTCATTATTCCCGCGTTAGCAGATTAAAAAGCAGAAAATGACAAAAAATACTCTACTTTTAAACCCAGATATTTCATTATATCTATAGGCGATTAGCCATTCTATCATTAAATACCAATGCTGTTTCATTTTACACAAAATCAATTGTTAACTTAGAAGATCCTGATGTTCTATAAGAATGTTTTTAAGGAAAAAATTATATCTGCGTAGAATAACTTATATCAAATATCGAATAATGCGCTATTCGCCAAGATATTTATTTATTCTATTCAGAGACGTTTAAAGGCTAACCGCTTTCACAACCTAATTTTAAACTTACCCAGTTTCTAACTCCTGATTATCCCTTAAAAATCCTGTTATCCAAAGTTTAAATTAATATTTCAGAATTAATAATACAATACCTGTGTGCTGTTACAATTGGATCACTTGGGACTCTATTCACATAATTTTGTGGTGAATTCAAAGATCTTCAGAATTTTAGAAGATTGATATGCCATTAGTAAAAATAATAGTTTAAATGAAGCATTGAAATTATTTTAGTATAATAACAGTGGATTTTTCAATAAGATGAGGATCTACCTAAACTTTTGAAAATACTCTTGGTTCGCTTTATTATACAAGAACGAAAATAAGAGAGTATTTGTGAATAATTTATAAAATTTGAGAAAAATTTATGTATTTCAGTTAAAATATCCTTTAGATAATATTATGCGTGATTTATGTTTATTAAAAGTGCTAAAGTTGTGACGGGGCTTTCATCGCGATTTCTATTAATGTCCTCTTGGGGTTTCTTTGGGGCCGAAATGGCAATTCCTTCCAACCAACTCAAGAAGAAGAACATGGTTATGTAAATTAGGAATCATATATATATTGAAAGTTAGCAGTAGAGCGAAGTTCATGTCCGGATCTCTATCTATATGCAGAAGTGATTGCTAAGTGGGAAGTGAAGTCGCTAAGTAGAGAGTTAGCTGCAAAGTGATTTGAGATAAAGTTAGAAGAATCCTAACTCCGGGAAATAGCCTAGCCGTGCCGGTACTGACGAACCAAAAGCGGTTTCGAGGCTATAAGAACACTGTCGGATTAAAGCCACATCAGAACAGATAAAGAACGTAGCTGATTACTTAGGATATAGTGCAGTGTTTCTCAAACGTGGGGCGCTCCCCATAGGGGGCGTGATAACCCTACATGGGGGGCGCGAGCATATTGAAAAATAGAAAATAAAAGATTGTTTAAAAAAATTATCTGTATACTAAAAGCAAACAAATAAAAAAGAAATTACTCATTTACTCTTATAAATATATCAGTACTGCGCAATGAATTTTATAATCATTTTAAAGGTACTACGTTAAGAAAAGTTTAATAATTACCAGTGTCACCATAGGCTTGTCATATATAAAATTAAAAACAAAAATTAACACTTATATTGATAATTTATACGGCTTATAATTAATCCCTTAAAAGCCGGTTAAAACCTATGTGATTCGCTCCCTAATGCCACCGTTTTACACGTAAACGAGTGTATCTGGTGCATTGGGAAGGGGGAGGTTAAAAGAATTAAATAACAAATAATCTGAAACAAATAAATCCTTCGCAAAGACAATCAAGCTCCTTTTATTGCATTCCAAAGCCTTCGGAATAAATGTATGGATAGCAGTGCACAGAAAATATCGTACTTCGGAAAGATGTATATATACGTCCGGGGCAATTAACACACTGGCTGAGTGAGACGTTTATATACGCCGGTGGTACTAAAGAGGTAAAAGTCGAACTGTAGGTTTAGCTTCAAAATATAGTATTATTGAATTCAATGTATCGTTATTGTATGGGGGGCGATGAAATAATGATTGAATATTGGGTCGCGAATATTGAAAGTTTGAGAAGCACTGATATAGTGGTAAGCTAATTTTATATAAGCTATGAGGAAAGCGCGTATATTAGTGATAGAAGAATTAATCTATAAAGTTAGATTCAGTGGTCGAATACGCGACTATTTGGTAATACGTGTTGCGTCTTCTCATTCTAGATCAACTTACTTAATTATTATTGTTATGTATTGTGTTTAAGCTAAGACCTTAATAAACAGGTTCTAAAATGAATGATTTGAGTGGTTCTTCGTTCTTCCCCACAGAAACAGGTCGCGTAGATAATGTAGAACTGAGGTCCCCACGGGCAGGGGGCTATACAAAGTCTAAAATAAATGATTTATTAAATATTTTTTGTTAAAGGTTTTCTTACTCGTACAAACATTTGTTGAAGAATTCAGAAAGCAAAATGAAAGTATCGTGGAAATAGATGATGTTGCACTCTTTGACGACTTCTTAGATTTTTAGAAGAGACAACTCGTTTAATGTAAAGCTTAAATTTTTTAAAAAAAGTAACTTTGAACATAAATCATTTTTTCGGGTTAAAACATCAAACCAAATACTTTCCTGAATTTATTCATGCTCGTCGTTCATATAATCTAATTAAACTTTTTCAATTCGTAAAAAAAACAAGTAATATATGTATATAAAAATTCAAGTCAATTCTCCTACTTAGATCAACCAAGAAAAATTTTACTTTAGCTACTTTTTATTAAATTGTTACAATTACTATAAATATGTACATACATATGACAGAATCACAACATTAAGTGGTCATTAATTTTTATTAATTATCATTAAAGTATCGTATTGCCATCCAAAACAGTTGTGTATATAAAATTTCAGTTCAACTGAATACTTCAAAACGTGAGAAAAAAAAATCTTTTCAAATTTTGACACAAGTCTCCAAAATTGTCGCTAAGTCGCCAAAAATGATGCCAACGTGGCTGTATTTGTAATTATTTGAATAATTAGTTTTAATCAATTAATTTTTATTAATTATAATTAAATTACTGTATTGTCATCCAAACTAATCATGTATATAAAATTTCAGATCAATTGAGCGCTTTAAAATATATTTTATTAACGATTGAAAATTCCACCAAGATAAATAAATAAATATATAGAGAGTGTGAGCTAATAGTAGGAATTGGAAAAAAAAACAATTTTAAATATAATTCATTTTTTTGGGCTAAAACATCGAACCAAATACATTCCTCAATTTATTCATGTTCATTGTTTAAATAATCTAATCAAACTTTTTCAATTTGTAAAAAAAAATTAGCCTATTTATCGACAACAACAATTTAAAAAGGGGAAAAAAATATTTCAGAAAGATTTAATTTGATGAAAAAAACACAGGCTGCGTTTAAAATGCGTAAATACTTCCCTTGTTTTTCCTCATTGTCATTCAAAACACGGTTCTTTTGTGTGTGGTAAGATAATCCACCATTATCTATTGTGTAAGACTTTTGTTGAAGACACTGCAGCGGGGAGCATCAACAATACGGCAGGGAACGCTGCAGAACGGGAATTCCGGGCGACTCCCCTTCCTTCTACATTATTTACAGGTAGAAATAACAAGCTCGTACTAAAAACACTGCATTTATTTGCACGTCTCATAGGATAAAAGTAACGAACCTTAGCTCTTTTGCATAGCTCTGCATAATCTAATTTTTTTAGAACAGTGCTTCTCAAAGTTTCAATATTCGCAACCCAATATTTACTCATAATTTTCATCGCGCCCCCCTTCCCCCTCATACAATAACAATGTATTGAACTCAGTAATATTATACTTTGATGCTAAAATTACGACATTACTTTAACCTCTTAAGTGCCACCAGCGTATATGAACGTCTTGCTCAGTCAAAATGTTAATTTCCCCGGACGTACATATATGTCTTTCCAAAGTACAATCTTTTTCTAAAATTATTCCGAAAGCTTTGGAATGCAATAAATGGACCTGGACAATTTTTGCGAAGGATTTTCCTTTTTCAGATTATTTGCTTCTTTATTCCTTCCTGCCCCCAATACGTGCGCCTACGTGGAAAACGGTTGTCATTGGGAAGCGAATCGCTAAACTTTTAATCGGCAGAGAGAGAGAGAGTTTAGGGATTAATAAAAAACCATACGAAAAACACTTATCAAGATAAATATTAATTTTTTGACATTATTTTTTATATGAAAACCCATGGGTAATGAGCCAGTAAGCCATTGGTAATTTTTAAACTTGTAGTTAACTTAGTATTGTTAAATTAATTATAAAATACATTGTGCAGTACTGATACATTTATATGTGTATTATATCAGTGTAAATGTGTATTTTTTTTATTGTGACAGAATGTATTTTGTTTGCTTATTTTTCGTAAATTAATAATTTTCTAAGACAATCTTTAGTTTTCGACCTTTTCAATATGCTCGCACCCCCTCGTAGAGTTGTCATGCCCCCAGGGGCGTGCCCACACTTTGAGAAACACTGTCTTAGAAAATAGAAAAACATGTCCTTATCAATTTATCAATGCATAAAAACCTTTTGGAATCAAATTGTCAATTCCAATTTTAAAAACCATATAATTTCGGATATAACCCGATCCGAGTTCAAGCCGAAACTGCACTTTCTCTTCTTAATTTTGCCCAAATTTCAAATCCCTTGTAACGATGTGAGCAAGTAAGATTACTTCCTTATTTTGAAGCGAGAGGACGCACACAGCTTTTTGCCAAAAGACATTTTATTCCAAATTAATTAAATAAAATATTCAGTTCAGTGGAAAATATTTACTTTTCACAGGAAGTAGTAAATATTTCTTCACATTCGTTGGAGAAAAGTTTTAGTCCAGTTTAAGGTTTGAGATCTTGATATGTCCGACTTCGGGTGAGGCTGTCCCCGCAACCCCTTTCGCAGTTATCATATAAAGTCAATTCTCTCAAGTGGTTGCTCCGCAGACTCCGGCACTCTGTCTTTCAAAGGTCATCCTTTTCGTGTGGTCTTTGTGTTGCAGCAGCCTCGTAACCTATATCACGGGTCTTCGAAGAAGGAAAATAACTGATAGCGCAGGTAATGCAGCAGATTGCCAGAGCCCCCGTCAACTTGCGAGCCGACCCCTTAAACCCACACCCCCAATAATATCTGATTGGCGAGCGTAGGGGATTTACTCAAGGCCCTCCTCATCGTCGTACCAACTCCATTAGTTTTTTTAGACAATAGGCCGATGCGTCTAAAATCACCTCCGTCACCGTACTCCGTATGGCATATGGAGGGTCTATAAATCAATCTGTCACTTTGACACTAAGGACCCCCACCAGGGTATGTCCTTATCAAAACAGGCCAACATTTCTTTTCATTCAAATAGTTCGTGGTCCACATGTGCGAAAAGGACCCATTAATGGATATTGTTCACAGGAGTATCCTTTTTATAGATCGTGCTGTCTGAATGTTATTTGAGTGTCGGAGAGGGTGGAGGTGTGCTTTCAACACAGAAATCGGTGAGACACCTGTTTTGCCCCCCAGGCTTGAGAAAATAATACATGGTCTCTTTTGGAAAATTACAATGATCTATCTGGGCATTCCGCTCAGTCTGTACATCATGACAAGTATTGTTGGGAAGTTTTCATCTAATGAGCCGACCCTATGCATATATCGAAAAATCATGTAATCTCAAACATTTTGCTATGAAGACGAAAATGTTGGCGAGTGGGTATAAAATGTGTGGAAGACTTTCCAATCAAATTTCTGTAAAGCGCAATAAGTTTTATTACTGGTAATCTATTTTAAGTTAAAAACATTTTTTTTTCTTACATTTGAAATTTTGTTCGAATGAATGGGAAAAAATCCAGGCAAACTTTCTGCGACATTTTTTTTTTTTAAATGAGTGAAAAGATTATTTTGTATATGGCATGTGAACAACGATTTTTGTTTTGTTTTGCTTTGGAGGAAAACTCGCTGCATTTTTGATCGTAAGCATTCAGATTTCCCAACAAGTCAAAGTTAAAATTGATAACTATTTGGAAACTCGGTTTCTGACTCTACCTTAGAAGTATGGATTTTTTCATTTTAAATTAAAGCTCTATTCAAAAAACACCCAAAATATTAAAAGAGTTAAGATGCTTGCGCATGCCGAACAAAAAGTATTAACGATCTTAAATTAGATATATAGCGAGAGAGCCAACGAGCTAACGCTTATGCTCAAAATGTCAGACGGAAGACTGATTAAAAACGACGCGAGAAATCCACTGAGGGGAGTCAAAGACCTAAAATATTAAAAAGTTGCCCTCAACTACATCCCCCCTCAAGATCAGTGGATTCGTTTATAAGCCGACCTTCTTCATTAAACTTTAAAAAATAAATCTAAGTTTTTCGGCTTATATGCGGAAATATACGGTAAATTATTAAATCGTCATTATTATTTTATTCGTAATACATATGCAGAGTGAGTACAAATAATGAACCCGATTTTTGAAAAGCATATTTTTGAGAAACAACTGAATATATTACAATAAGTGGTACATGGATGCCAAGAGAAATACACCAAGTTTTTTCCCACCAGTGATCAACGGGTTTTCCCAAGGGGATTTGTGATTGAAACAAACATGGCGCCCAAAGGCAGAGAAGATTTTTTTTTTTTTGTTTATTTTTGTCTTAGAGTATACATTGATTTTTTCAGGTTTTTTTGGTCTCGTTTTTTTAAAAAAATCGCCAGGGGGAAAAAAGTGCCCACCCAAACAAGAGCATTCTGCGGGGGTTGCCACCAACGGTTTGTTTGGGTGTAAATGAAAAATAGCGGCCTGCCAAGAGCCTTGGAGGAAACAGTGGAGAGGGTGAGGCAGAGTTTTGTTCAAATTCCACGAAAGTTTACGAGAGTTGCCGCCTGTAAACTTGGGATTCCCCAGAAAATGGTGAAGAAAATTTTACGAAAAAAAATTAAATGTCAAGCCGTATCATTAGCGGCTGACACAACAAAGCCCCCCCAATTAACATTTGTGGAGAACAAAGCATTGATGAGGATTCAAAAAATTGTATGGAACGAATTTGGTTACAGATTGGACGTATCCCGTGTAACAAAAAGATTCTACATCAAACTTGGTAAGGGAAAAAAAAAAATTTGGTATGTTTCATTTTTAAGGTACCCGAAGTTGGGAACCTTTTTGGGGTAAAAAATGGAAAATTTTTATGATATTTAGTGTCACTTAGATTAAAAATGATATAAAATTGTTTTAAGAATATTATTAAATAAAAATTATTTAATAAAAAATTTTGAAACAAAATGGGGAAAATAGAATGACCCCTTTTTTAAAAATATTCTCCTTTTTTTTGAAAAACTCCCTTTATTATACTAAATTTTTTTGCCTGTACATAGGGTCAGACCTTTTTAACAGAGGCCCCAAAATAGAATTTTTGAAATATATAACTTGAAATTTTTTTAATCCCCATTTTACGGGCAACAGGGGGAACCCAATTTTTTAAAAAAAAAAACGTCGGGGAAAATTTTTTCTTGGGGGGAAACCCGATAATAATGTGAATTTTTTTTAAAAATCCTAGTTCGGGGCTCTTTTTGGGGAAAATCTTTTTCTTTTTTGTAAACGCGAAAATTAAATTTTTTTAGAAGCATTCTTTTTTAAAAGGGGAACATTTTGAAAAAAAAATTATTCTAAGTTAGTTTTTTTCCAAAATAGTGTATTTAAAAAATTTTTTTGAAAATTCCTTTAAAAAAATTTTTCCAAAATTTTAAGTGAAATAAATATGAAAAAAATTTTCCATTTATACGCTTTTAAAAAACATGGTTCCGAACGTAATTTTAAAATCTTAAAATTCCCAAACACTTTTTCTGTAATATGTGCAGTGGTTTCGATATGAATTTTTAAAATCGGGTCCATCATTCGCACTCACCCTGGATATAGAAATACTTCTTTATTAAAATTACGGCTATTACACTATTAGAACATTTACTCGTGGATGTTTCTACTCCGAAAATTTCAAAGGAATTTAAATCTCTCAGATAATGAAATTTACATGTCTAAAAAGATTTATATCCTTCGTGGACAGAACTACTTTTTCTGTTTTTTAAAAAAAATAGACTGCGACTGGAAGATAATGAACTAATTTTTATTAGATCGTTTTATGCTACACTTCGTTTCGGGAATTACGAATCTTTCCAATTTCATTATATAACAATTCATAGAGCGATTGATTTTTATTCAAGAATTTAGATTCTCTCGATAAAATTCTTACAGGAATTCCTGAAATAGATATTATCGAGGACCCTACACTCTTAATAAGCGACATGAAATAAACTTCTAAGAAATCAAGATATTAGAAAACGAAACTAATGTATACAAACAAAAATGAGAAAACAGTAATAATAGACTATTAGAAATGATTATCCTTTTAAGTTGATTAAGTTTGGAAAATATATAAAATTCCTTTGAGAATATTATTAAAAGAAAAAAATATTTTTATAAAAAAATTATCGGGAAAAAATTAAGAAAGAATGACACATTTTCAAAACACACACACACATTCTCCTTTTATGAAAAATGCTTCTATAATTATAGTATTTTGTCTGTATTTAGCTAGGTCTTATATTCAGAGGTTTCACTAAAAGTTTTGAAATATATAATTAAAAAAAGAAGTGGATTTATTCATGTTTTGTTATACCGTGTTAGAGAAATTTTACCAAAACAAATAATATAAAAAAAAATTTTTAAGTCAATTCCTACTTAGATCAACAAAGAAAAATTTTATTTTAGATACTTTTTATTAAATAGTTACAATTAATATAAATATGTATATACATGTGACAGAATCACAACATAAAGTGGTAATTAATTTTATTAATTATCATTAAACTATCATATTGTCATCCAAAACAATCGTGTATATAAAATTTCAGTTCAACTGAATGCTTTAAAACGTGAGAAAAAAAAATTCTTTAAAGTTTTGACTCTAGTCGCTAAAAATGAAACCAACGTGGCTTTATCTGTAATTTTTAAATAATTAGTTTCAGTCCATTAATTTTAATTAAATTATCGTATTTTTACCCAAAACAATAGGTATAGAAAATTGCAGTTCAAATGAATGCTTTAAAATGTGAGAAAAAAACCTTTTAAAGTTTTAACACAAGTTTCCAAAATGGTCGCTAAGCCACCAAAAAATGATGCCAACGTGGCTGTTTTATAATTCTTTGAATAATTAGTTTTAATAAATTAATTTTCATTGATTATAACTAAATTACTGTATTGTCATCCAAAATAATCATGTATATAAAATTTCTACTCAATTAAGTGCTTAAAAATGTATTTTATCAACGATTTAAAATTCCACCTAGTTAAATAAATAAATATAGAGAGAGTGTGAGCTAATTAATAGTAGGAATTGAATAACCCGCTATTATTTCACTTGACCGTAACTCTGAAAATAATATGTATTTTTGAAAGTTTTCGTCCAACCCCGCAATCTGTATAAAGGCAACATATTATTATTATAAAAGCACTTTTAATAAATAGAGAAAGTTTTGAAAAATATGCCATTCCTTTATTCAATTTTTGCCAAAAAAATTACATTTAAATAATTTCTTCTTGTAATCAGAGACGTCTTAATGCATGGGCCAACTGTGCCCATGCCCAAGGCCTCGTCCCGTTTTCAAACAAGCCTTAATAAAATCATATTTCGAATAATTTCAGTGCTCAAATGTTATTTCTGGTTGTATTATCCAAAAAACTGAGAATTTCGGGCGATATGTCAACTGGATACATGTGATGACCGTCGTTCTTGTTGAGGCTTAGGCCTACCACCATACACCATCATTACTCATTCAGTCAAAACGTGGCAATTGGTCGAGCAAGTATGTACGATTGTAAGTTATATACATTTATTGGCTTAGGGCAGGGATGGCGAACCAATAGCACGCGTGCCACTGATAGCACGCTACACAATATTTTGGGCACGCCACCGATCACAGCGGTTTGCATTTTTTTTTCAAAATAACAAAGTTTACTATGAAGTATTATGAATAAAGGCGAGTGATTGGTGACGGGGCGGCTGGTAGCACACTCGTTTGTTATTCTCTTGCCTTAGTTACATCGTAGACTACAATTGCTTATGATGCAAAGTTTATCTACGCATGGCATAGTCCATTTTGTTGACGCAACTGTATTTTAAAGTTTATTTGTTGTATATTTACGATTTTTAACTGTTTTTTAACATGGCTAGTTAAGCAAAAGCACAAAAAGGGCAAGATAGTAAGTCTAACAGAGAATTTCAAACTTGTTGAACCGAGAAATATGGCATTATTAGTAAAGGCGAGAAAGCAGTGTGTGTTATGTTCTGGAACAGTGGTATGCAGAAACACCGTCTGTAAAATGGCATTTTGAAGTCATAAATCTTGTTAAAAAAGTGAACCACAGTGAAAATAAATAATTACTTAAAAAACCATTTGGCAGATGACTCCAATTCAGCATGCATTCCACTAAAAGTAACCCTACAATCCTAATATAAGTTATTCGTCAGCCATACACACACAATCTGCTGCAATAGGAGTCAAACAACTGTTACTTTATAATTTGAATTACATATATAACTAAAACATTTACATCTATTCAGTGCAAAGGGTATTTTTTACGTAGTAAATACAGTTTTAGTGGTTAGTTTTATTATTTTCCCAATAATCTCATGTCAAAATTATTTGATGGCACGTCTATACCTCATCAAACACTTCTTTAAAAAAAATGGCACGGTCCACAAAGGTTCGCCACCCCTGGTTTAGGGTTATTGTTTATAGTAAAGCTGTGATGATAATACATAAGTTATATTTGGATCATTCCTTTCTTGATGGCTATATAATTTATCAACTTATTCTAATGTATTAAGTCCGACGTGACGACCCAAATTTCGGCGTTTTTGGTGCATTTTCATTAACAAGAAAATAAAATACGATCATTTTGTATTCTACATGCATTTAGTAGTATTTTAAAGTATACAAAAAAAATTTGACATAATTTTACGTTATTTGTTTATAATTTTTTATGTCAAATTGGAATCCTCGAAAAAAAGTTTAGCTGTTTTGGTGAAGCACAGAGACTTTTGTAGTCATCAGAAATAAAAAAAAAAATTTAATGAGATTATTGTTCAGTAGACTTTTTTCTAATGAACTAACCAATAATTCGCATATTAAAAATAAAAAATAAAAATATGGTGGACTTGTGAGAAAAAGGTTCTCAAAATCTAATTTTTTTTCGTTGATAAATTGTTTTAAAGAATTAATTTATTATTTAAAAATTGAATGTTTCAAATGTTACATGTTTAGCTATGTGAATAACAGGTCAAAATTTTAGCCGAATCGGTTGAATAGTTTTGAGTTAGTGCTTAGCTGAAATTTCAAAAACATTAAAAAAAAACCAAAACATGGTTTCGAGAAAAATACGTTTAAAATTTTGAGAATACTTACATTAATCAGCTATACCTGATGCACATTGAGCAATCATTTCTTTTCCTCAAAGTTATCGTTTTCAGTGGCTTTGAGAGCCCTTCGTAAAATTCTGGCCTCTTTATATTTAGCTTCTGCTGTAGTCTCTGCCCTCTAAATTGATCAATTGTCAACAGTGTCAGCGTATTCCTGGCTGTTTGACCTATTCTATTGTGATGCCCAACACCTCTATAACTTTGAGGTCAGGTAGAAAACCTTCATTAAAGATGTGATACTCCCCTGCCCTGGGGTATCATCTCTTTATCCACGCGACCTAGATTTCTAGGAATAAATGATTGACCACTCGAACTCTCCATAATAAATTTAATTTATTTGTCTCAATATATATTTATCAATGCAACACAAGTCTTACTAGAGGAATCAGATCAGGAGTGATTCTACTTAATTGTCAGTACTAAGTTAAAATACCGCCTGAATCCTACTCACTATCTTTATGGGAACATAACCTCCGAATCTTTATTTATAGTAGATTACTTAACAAGCTAGGGTCCATTCTATAATTAAACTTTAATAATTAAACTTCTTACCAATACCACACGGAAATCAGCTCCCAAGCTTTGTCTTCTCTCTTGTATTCTATTCCTTTAATATTAATCTTCTATATATATTATTATCCGACTTTATCCAGCTTCTATTCAACTTTCTGGCTTCTAGCCGACTTCTATATGACTCCATATGACTCTCATATGATTCACTCGCGAACGCTAAAGTTATCTGCATATCGCGTTTTTTTCTTGAGAAGGTTGGATTGAAATGCCATTCTGGGCTTGAAGATTCCCCAAGAGGATTAGTTAGAAGGCGCGATAAAGTCCCGTCACAAAGATGCAGGCAGCCGTATAGGTAGCAATTTCCAAAACAATTTTCCCAGCAAAAGTATGCTTCGGAGTGAAATTCCATATACATTGATTGAAACTTCCCTTATATTTTTGTGATTCCCCCTAACTACTCGTAACTATTCCCCCTCTTTTACTAGTTTTATAAGATTTATAAATAGCTCGTCAAACATTATACTGGGTGTTCAAAAGCGCTCTCTTGATTTTCCGCTTTCAATTGTTAATATTTGTACTGAATCTGTGGTCAGTATAATTGCTGAGGGTTTTGTAAACTGTACACAATTCTTATATTTCGTCTTTCTCAATCGAAATTTTTCTCTATAAGACGCAGACCGGCGTATCCTAGAATTACAGGGACGGAAAGACAATAAAAGAGGGAACGGACAGAGCAGCTGCCGCCGGCGTGTCAACACACTTTCATACACACTACAACGCCCTCTCTTCTTTTGGCTTATAACTTTGAAAATATTAAAAATTTTCGTCTGAAAATTTTAGGTATATTTTTAAGATGTCTTTCTTCCGAAAAATGTAAAATAAAATTTTTAAGAAAAATTGATTTTTTTGAACCCTTACACCGGACTACAACCTTTAAGTACGTTAAATTGTTTAGCAAATGAATCTGAAATTAAATAGACGAGTTAATTTCCAAATAATACTTTTTGTTTGGTAAATTCAGAAGTAAATAGTTTTTATTTTACGACCTTTAAAACTAATTCTATTGTCATTTTGTAAAAGTAGTTTGTTAAAAAATAATACTGAGGGGATTAATTTTTTAAAAAAAATTAGTAGAAATTTTTATAAAATTTCATTTTTAATTTTTTGAAATATTACTCTTTTAAATATCGCGTCAAACATTGATATTCTTATAATTTAAATTCATCTAATCGTAGTTAAAATTTGATAAATCTTTAGAATATTAGTTTTGAATATTTTAAAAAAAAACTAAAACAATTTATTTATTTAAAAGTCTAGTTTCTAACACGTACCTTAAATTAAATAGGAATATAATAATTTAAATCCTAAGCTATCCTGTGTGTTGTAGATCGTTCGAACCCTGTATTAATACGTAGTGATTTCACGTTTGTGTTTATCCAGGACAAGATGGAATAACTCAGTCACTACTCAAATCATTCACTTCTACGCTCTTCTTTACAAATATAAACAGTACTTTATTACAGACTTTATGCTAATTAGAACACTCAGAAATATGGGAAACTCGCAACAGGCCGCAAGCCTTCAATCCCTGTCTCTTTCTCTTGAGTGTGGGTGTAAACACCACTATATCCTTACAATCTCGCGATTTCAAAGCAGCCTCTACATTTGGGCTGTAACACATATTTTGATAGTTTATGCTTTGATTACCAAAGGGTTCTTATGGACCCCTGGAGACTCTTATTTCTGCTGAAGGCATCCGAGATAAATTAAAATTACGAGGGGCGATTGATAAGTAAGATCTTCAATAGTATAAAATAAGTTTCCGACAAGGTAAAATAGTAACAAACAGAATGAAGGATATATTTATTACTCTTACATATTTAAACTCATTTCTCAACATAGCTCTAACAGCTACACATTTGTTCAATCGTTCTATCCATTACTTCATTCTGTCCATGAAGACATATTGTGGTTGGCTGCGTATCCATTTGAGCACAGCTTCCTGAACTTTAGCATCCAAGGTTCATCATTATAACACAGAAAATAAGTGGCAATCCGTAGAATATTGTCATATTGTTTCTCCGAGTGTCAATAAATTCAAAACTTTAATGTCAGCAACTAAAGTCATGCTCATTATCTTTTGGGATGCAAGTGGTGTGCTCTATACGAAATTTCTGACTAAGGGATTGACGGTGAATTCCGACAGGTACTGTGCAATATTACGATCACTCAAGAAATGCATTCGCAGAATCGTACCGGAAAGAAACGTCTTTCTTTTGCATGAGGACAATGCAAAACCTCATTGCAGTGTACAAACACCGGGAGTCATGGAAAAAATGAAATTCACAGTGGTTCCACAACATTCTTACAGAGCCCATTTGGCACCGTCGGACTTTTGGTATTTTCCAAAATTGAAGGAGACGTTGTAAAGTCAATGTTTTTCAACGGATGCCTAAGTTCAAACAGCCATGTTCAAATGGATACGCAGCAAACCAAAATCTTTCTACATGGACGGTATGACGAAATGGATAGAACAATTGAACAAATGTGTAGCTGTTAGTTGAGACTATATTGAGAGATGAGTTTACAATATGTAAGAGTTATAAATTTCCTTCATTCTGATACCTCTGTGATTATTTTACCTTGTCGGAAACTTATTTTATACTATTGGAGACCTTACTTATCAATCACCTCTTATAATTTGGGAGTGCATGGACAACTTTAGGGGGTTTGCGAAGAGTTTAATATTATACCCATTAAAAGCCAGGGGTGAGCATACTTTTCCTGGGTACTGGTTACTTCTAATTTTTTCAAGGTGCTACGGTCCACTCAGTGACAGAGGCGAACAAAAAGGGGGGGGAGGTAGGGAGGACACCGGTCCACACTCTCCCAAAGCCCTTGATTTTTTCCCCGATTCATTATAATCCCATGTATATACTACGTAAAATTTAATTAAGCATTTGTTATTAATAATTTTTTATTAATTAATGATAATTATTTATTCTATAGCTTATTTTTTACCATTTTTTGTTCCCAATAACTGCAAAATAAAAAAAAAATATTTGGGTACGTATTGGGGTAAGATATGAGAATGGTATAGACTTTTGACCCTCGCTCCCTCCTTTAAAATTTCTTGTGTGCACTCCACTGCCCAGTGTCATAGATGCGGTGAGGTAAGGAAAAGGTCTACAATATTTATTATAACTAAATAATAAATATGGAAAGGACTTACCTACAAAAATAAAATAACAAAAAATTAACACATTTAAAATCACGTATAAAGCAAAACGCAAGATATAAACATAATAATAGTCACAAAAATAATAATATTGGATGATGCATTTATTGTCAAACAGTTCGAAATACTTTAAGAAATAAAACTTTTTTATCTAATGTTAGTTTTTGTTGTTATAGTCAGTAGAAGACTTATATATATATATAAATATAGTCTACATACTGTCAGCCAATCTTGAATATTTCCGTATGTAATTACTGCTAAAATATTCAGGCGGTCACCCCAAAATGTCTTGTCAATTCACCGGTCGATCGCAATCGACGTAATGCCCCCCCGGCCTTAAGCGGTCAATTTTTTCGCCCAAAATGTTCCAAAAAGTGGCGCATTTTTTATTACATATAACTAAGCATAATACTCAACTGTATCCAAAATGGAAGAATTTTATTTTAATTTTCAATTTTGAAGTTTTACACTATTTTTTTATTTCATTATTGTACAACACAAATACTCCTAAATGTCTGTTTTTTTATTACACTTTGCATGCTATGAAGAATGTTTCATACATCTGAAAAAAAATTTCTCTCATACTTACAAAAAAATTTCATGTTCGTATCTCTTTTTAAAAAACGGTTGAGATTTTGTGTGTGTGTGCATATACATATGCACACACAATTTGAAGCATGGCGTAATATTAAGTGTTACATTGCAATGAGGACAGAGATAATATCTGCTTTTTTGGATTATCTTTCTGTTTTCATATCTTCTAAGCAACACTTTGCACATTGCTTTGCCAATCACTATTCTTTATCGAATATTTTCAAGAATCTTAATTCCTGTATTCAAAGAAAAATATCCGCCTTTACCACAAAGAAAATCCCAGATGAGAAGTATTTCAGTACCATGGGCAAACTGCATGACTTAAAAACACTCGCATAAGTGCGAAAACTATGCAAACATAAAAAATAGAAAGAAGAAAATATTAGCGCTCGTACAAGGTACGGGTAAACCGGTTCTGGACATCTTTCGGTAGCTAGTACGGTATGCGAGCAAACCCATGGCTGATTTTCTAATTAGGCACACTTGTGATACCCGCGCGCTGGGGGTATCATCTCTTCATCATCCACGCGACCTACGATTGAGGGAATGAAAGATGGACCACTAAACTCTGCCATAATAAAATTAGTTTATTATATCTTTTTTATATAGAAAAAACAACACTGCAGGAGGCATAGGGGGATGATGCTACGTATCCGTAATTTGATAAATTGCGCATAACCCACGAACCTATATTTATAGATTATTTCAACTTAATCAACCCTTAGTCTTAAAATTGATCAAACTGTCTTACTGTATTTCCTTGGGAACAGTACAGTCCTTCCGACTTACTCGGGTTTAGGATACTCTTCGGTCTGGGCCCCCATTATAAATCAACTTGACTGGCACTGGACCGACCTAGAACCAAGAATCTTGAGACTCTTCCCCAGAACTTTACAAAGAACTTTACCTCACTTCACTTAGCTTTACTTCTCCACTTAGCGCCCCTTTTGGGAATACTAACTTTCCCAATATATAAACCCTAATCTGCATAACCACGCCCTTCTTGGGTTGATTGGAAAGAATTGCCATTCTACCAAAGATATCCCAAGAGGATTAATAGAAGAAGTACCGATAAAGCCCGTTACACGCTAGGCAGGTGCCCAGGGAGCAAAATATTTGGAGGCGCAAAAAAATGGAGGGCGAAAAAAGAGAAAAGTCCTTGCTAGTCCAGGACACAGTGATTCCATAGGTGGTGGATAGTGGGAAGATATCCCAAAGAGCAAAAACAAACAAAGGGAAAGAGTAAGACAAGTTAAGGAAAATTCCTTCAGAATCAAAATTGGTAAGGAAAGAACTGAGGGAGGGAATCCTCTGGAAACAATGAGGATGGGGGGGTGTAATAATTTAAAGTGCCTAGGACTTCGGGGAGGTTAAAAAGGATCCTGGGTAAACCAGTTAAAGCAGTGCTTCTCAAACTTTCAATACTGGCGCCCCCCTTATACAGTAATAATGTATTGAATACAATAATAATGCTCTTAGACGCTAAAGATACAAAACGATCTTAATTATAAACAATACAAATTAGTAAGATAAGTATATTAAATTTTATATATGTAACCTTTTTAAGTAATATATATTTTAATTTTTTTTTCAATTTTAAATGGGAAAAGATTTTAAAATGGGTTTGCTTTCAAGACAAAAAATAAATCTCAGCCAAATATAGAAAATGTACTCAGAGTGTCAATTTCTTTGTAAACCTTCCGAAAAATTTTCCCCCTGCAAGACAAGCCCATGGAAATCGCTAATATTATTAAACTTGCTCTTAATTTAGTATTAATAAATTAGTTATAAAAAACCCTTTTGCAGCACTGATACATTAAAATTATACGTCTGAAGTACCCGCTCTTTGAAAAGCTCATTTTTTAAAGAAATAAAACATTCTTAATAAATAGCTGAATTGTCAAAAGAAAACCCAAAAGCGCGACAATGTTTGAAAAAGTAAATGATATTTTTAAAAAGAATGCTCATATTATAATTTGTGTTTTAAGCGAACTGTAATTTTAAACCTCACGGAATTAGCATTTAGAATTAAAGTTAAACAATGAAAATAATATAAAATTCCAATGAAGAATAATAGTGTTATTTTTAATATTTAAAGCGAGAAGGCTTCAAAATGTTTTATCCCGGGCAGACACACACTCGATACTAGGGTTAATGGTCACGCGGGGTGATTGAGTCACCCCAATCCTTTTTTTAAAATAATTATTTTATTGTACACGATACAAATCGTGATTCTAGTGAATAATTTAATTAAGAGAAAGTAAGTTTACCTACTTTCAAGAACTTTTCAATTTTTCTTTAGTAGCAAATAAACAGTTTTGCCAGAATTAACGATTTTGTGATCTGTGTGTCCCGCGCGACTACTTCCGGGTTAAAAGTGTATTCATTATGATCATATTTATGTTACTGCTAAAAAAATTGTGTAAAACGTTTTTCATTATGCTTTATATGTTTGAGAATACTCATAAAAATAAGTCTTGGCCAGGTAATCCTTCAACGTGCTCTTCGTGGTTTTCCAAATATCATAAAACTCTTTTGCACGGAAAAAAGCGCAACAGAGAAATACACTACTTACAACTTCCCTAAATGAGAAACAAACACATAAGAGAGAGGTCATAACTAAGTGTACCAATAACTTAGAAGGTCAAACAGATTATCAGCAAAAACAGATTACAGCTATAATGTGCAGCATTTTAAAAATAATCACAGTGATGAATTTTTTATGTTCCTAAATTTTTTCGATTCTGGGTCTAGGATTTGTTTTTTCTCTGAAAGAGTAGTAAAAATCACTCATCATGAGATTACAGCAAATCAAATAAAAGTTTTTTTATTTGGTTTTTTGGATAAAAGATAGCTAATTAGGTATTGAAGAAGTTTTTATTTTTGAGAGAGAGAGAGATGACTTATATATATATATCGCCTATAAATTATATCAGAGTAAAAGTGCATTTTTTGTTATGTCTGAAAGTATTTTGTTTTAATTCATTCCAGAGTAAATTAATTATTTTTTAAATCTTTTATTTTCGATATGCTCGTGCCCCCCAGGGGAGAGCGCCCCACAGTTTGAGAAACACTGAGTTAAAGGGTTAAGGCGATATGGTACCATCTTTAAAAAATTTTTTATTTTTAATATTTGATATTTGGTTTTAATTGTATTTTATAAAGGTTAATATTTAATAATAATTCCATACAAAAAAATTTTAATTTGTTGCAAAATGTTTGAAAAAGTTAAAGTTTTAAAATTTTTTAAACATTTTTTAAACCCCAAGGCTTTTTTAAAAATGTTTCTTTTTTTTCAAAATTTTTTTTCCAATTTTCCTATAATATACACATAAAACTGTGCATGGGTTTATTTCTGCTACTGCTTTTAATTTTTATTAATTTTTTTTTGGTTAAACTTACAAAAATTCTCGAAAAACATTAATTTTGATTTTGAAATTTTTAGAAAAATATAAATTTTAGAATTCAATGCACAGTTTTACAAAACATACATTTCAGAACATGTATAAAAAGTTTCAAACCCTTACTTCAATTATCAAAAGCCTTAGGGTTTTGAATAACAGTGAATGTACAAAAATTCAACATGGAGAAAATGAGTTTAAAGTTTTCATTTCTTAAATAGCATGATAAAATTCCCCCAATAATCTGAAACTTTTATGTAATGTTAATTAGTTTGTTTCAAACTGCTTACCACAAATTTTTAAAAATTTACAAGAATAAAAGAATATACTTGTATAATGAATATATAAAACAAAAGGTCAATATTTCATAAAACATTATCTTAACAATTTTAAAAAATTCACACAAATTTTAAATTTATTTCATGCGCAGTTCTATATTTACTATAATAAACAACATACACAAATATTCATACTCTTTTTTTCCATAGTTTTAAGAGCCTGAATAAAATCACAAAATCCATAGGTTTCCCAAATTTACCCCGCAAAAAGCATTTTTGAAAGAAATTACATAAAAAGATTTGTTAATGCATTTTTATCAATAATGACGTATTTTGGGAAAATCTGGATATACCAGTATATTTTTCATCCAAACGAGAAAAGTATTGCATTCTTCTTCAAGTTTTGCACACCTGAAGTTAGTGTTTTGAGAAACTTTGAACTTGTCTTAGCATCTGAAACCACCTTTAAAAAGCTTTCGTTGTGGCAGATTTAGTACGTTTTTTAGGCCTAGGCATTTTAACTTTTGGAGAAATAACCAAATTCCTTGTCGTAAAGCAACTTTTCTTACTCTTCAGAACACAGAGTACAAAATATAGTTAAATTTGTAGGACAGAATCAAAGAAAACGCAGTAGAATAATCCCCCATATAATCAAAAAAAAACAATTATTTCATTTCAGCTTAAACACTCATCAGCGTGAGTAAAAAAAATTATTTCCTATTTATCAAGCTCTTTTCTAGCAGACGATCTGAAAAGTGGCGTGGCAGTTTGTTTAGTCTACTGACATGCAGCAAAAATGGGTAAATAACTGAATAAAAAATAGATACAACTCTGAAATTTTGCAACACATTAAGAAGGATTAAAAAACATCATATAAGCCAATAAAAAAATCGATAGTTTGATAATTTTAGGTCCATATCGCCTTAAGTAAAATTTTTGTCACTCACTTCTATTTTTACGAAAGTCAAATAAATAAGTAATTTTTTATGTGTTAAAAATTTTTAGAGCAAATTTAACACAGTAATTGAAGGAAATTAAGATTTTAGAATAAAATATTATAGATAGGTATATATATATATAATACAAGTTGTGGCAAGTGTCGTATGGTAGAAATCGGGTCGATAGCATGTACTACCGTCTGTACACTTTAAAATAGGAATGAAATCGCTCGGTTACATGGAACAATTTGTCTAAAATATGGCAATATAAAAGAGTCGGGCTACCAGACTACAGTTAGTTTTGTTATGTGTAAGATTCCGAGATGTGAAGTGAATGCAACAATTTTTTCCTTGGTTTTAAACAGATAACAGTATTATTCTTTGTATTGTTAGGAAAACAAAATATCTTAAAATCCGGAGTATAACGCTTACTTTCAACATAAAAAATAAGATCAAAATTTATGGATGCGCATTATACGCCGGGTATAAAAACGATAGCTTTAAAAATAACAAAAGATATGAGCATAAAGAAAACTTTACTTCTACTTGTATCTCTCTCTCGAAACACTGTTTATTTCAAATAAATGACTTGCCGAATTAACTAAAAAAAGAGTTATATTTCTAGTACTATTTTTACAAAAGTCTGGGATAATACCTCCAATAAATCACTTCAAAACATAAGAGAGCAATGTATACTAATATTTCTGATTTGTTCATAAAAAGGGGGTGTGCGTTATACGGCGAATATACCTAAAAATTAAAAAAATTCAGCTTGAAAGTATAGGTGTGCGTTATACGCCGGATTTTACGGTAAATAAAATATGAATATAGAAATAAATTAAGGTTTCTATATAAATTACTGTTTGTAAAAACTTTAACACCATAAAGCAGTCATCAGAATTAAATAAAATGTAACACAAACGACTTGTATTAGTACAAATAAATGAATAAATTTTTAAAGAAAAAAACAATATTAAGTGTCTGAAATTAACATTTGGTGTAGCCACCACGCGCTGCAATAAGTGATGCTATACGACGTGACATGGAGTCACACAGATTTTGAATGTCTGCTTGTGGAAGAGAATTTCATATTGCTTGTATGCGCACCAAAAGTTCTTCATTTGAAGCTGCAGGACGCGGATCAAATCCCACACGTACTCAATAGGCGACATATCCGGCGAATAAGCAGGCCAAGTAAGAAGTTGCATGTGTTGGGTTGAGTATCGAACAGTCTTAGCAACATGTGGGCGTGCGTTATCCTGCTGAAAGGGAGCCCCAGGGATGCCTTGAAGGAAGGGAACGATTTCGGATTCCGGCACTTCACGGACGCACCTGTTGCTATTCAGATTATCTTCATTTCTAGTACAAATCGTCCATGATACGAAATCTTATCCCAGACCATAACACCGATGTTCAGCCACTATCACGTTCGATATTGTACTCTAGAAGGCAGCGTTCACCCTCATAGCATCTAACATGAATGCGGTCATCATGGTTCCACAAATTAAAGTGTGATTCGTCAGAAAATACAACTTGTTGCCAATCAGCCCCAAGGCTCTGTGTTCATGAGCTAATTGCAGACGCAGCCATGAATGGTTTGTCATGAGGGGGTTCCTGAATAAAGGAATGCTTGCATGCAGTAAATGGTGCAGCACACATCAACGAATTGATGAAGCCGATATTAATACACCTGTAGCAGCTGCTGACCACCTGCTGCCAAACTGTACAGTCATTCACCACCATGCTGACCGGTGTCCATCTTCGTGCACTGATGTCACCTTCCATCGTCCATCCAGTTTTTTGCTGCCCGATGCCCGTCGGTCCACTGCTTCGATACTCGCATCACTATCGAACTGCTCCGCTGCACACGAGCAGCTATTGCGCTACCGGAAAATTTTCATTCATGAAGACCGATGATTCTCCCTCATTCGAACTCCTAAAGTTGTTGAAATTTCATCATGGAGGCAAACTTAGATCCCACTAAATGTTCGTCACTAACAAATAACCGTGCACGAATTTCTACGTCTCGCAACGGCCCTATTATTTATATGCTTTCAGCATCAGTTAAGAGCGCTGCTCACACCATGCATGCGTGGTGGCTCTGAAACATTATTAGTTTGCATAACATCTTATAACTGACATTTACACTGACAAATTTCATTTAATTCCTATGATTACATCTTGGTGTTGCATTTTTTTACAAATAGCAGTATATATCGAAATACTGTTTATTTAAAAGAAATATTCCTTAGGAATTTAAAGGGTTGTAGTTTTATAAGCATACTAATTTTTCTCTAAAGTTTGGAATAATACCTCCAATAAATGACTTGAAAACATTAGAGCATAGCGCAATAACATTTCTGGTGTCTTGGTCAAAATGGTTCATTATACGGCATATACGCAAAAAAAAACATAAAAACTGCAGCCTGAAGTGTAAGTGTGCGCGTCATACGTCGGATTTTACGATATGTTACGTTTGTACTTTTTAAAACTAGTGATATAACTTGTACTTAAATTTATTAACCCAACTTATACTTTGAATTAACTCAACTGTACGTTTGTTAATTTGCGATTTTCTACACTGTTGGCCACCGCAAATGCAACACCCTGAAGGAAGCATGCAAATAACATGAAATTTACAACATGCATTAGCGGAGGTGAGATATGTAAATAATTAGAATTTCAGCACAGACACACATCACGCGTGCCTGTGGCACCACCTCAAACCGCTATTTAAGGTTTGGAGATTTCGACTATTTCAAATTCGGCGATTGTGTTTTTGTGTGGTTTTTTCAAAAAACGATCAGTTATGTCTCGTAGAAAACAGCGATCAGCTTTTCATCAAATATCCGAGTTCAACAGAGGAAGGATAGTGGCCTACCGAGATTGTGGATTATCTTTCAGGAAATCGGTAGTCGTGTTGGACGAAATCAAACAATTGCAATACGGATATGTGACCCTTGGGTGCAGGAGAGTACGACAGACCGACGTGGCCGATCGCATCCACCTCAGAGCACCACTTCATGTGAAGATAGACAAATTGTGCACATGGCAGGGACGAATCGCTCAGTCACATCACGAACCATAGCATAGCACATTGATTCTGTAGCGCATCATTCAGTGTCTGCGCGTACCATTCGACGCCGTTTCCAGCAGAGTGGTCTGTACGCAAGACGTCCATTGCTTGGTCTACCCTTGACGCAGAACCACAGACGTCACTGCCGCCAATGGTGTGATGAAAGAAGAATGTGGGCGGCAGAATGGAATGAAGTTGTCTTTACTGACGAGTCACGCATCTGTCTGCAACACCAAGATGGTCGAATTCGAGTCTGGAGACACCGGGGAGAGAGGATGCTGAACAGCTGCATTATGCACCACCACACTGGTCCTGCACCGGGTATTATGGTATGGGGCGGTATTGGATATCACTCTCGCATACCTCTAGTACGCATTGCCGGTACTTTAAACAGCCAGCGGTACATCTCCGAGGTGTGGGAGCCAGTTGTCCTTCCTTACCTTCAGAGCTTGGTCACAGCCATATTTCAACAGGACAATGCGTGACCACACGTTCCACGCATTGTCCAAAGGTTCTTCGTCAATCACCAGATTCAATTGATTCCCTGGTCTGCTCCCTCTCCGGATCTTTCGCCGATAGAAAACATGTGGTCCATGGTTGCTCAACGATTGACCCAGATTACACCCTCAGCTGCCACACCAGATCAGCTTTGGTAACGTGTAAAAGCTGCTTGGTCTGCTGTACCCCAAGAACACATCCAAAGTCTTGTGACGGCTCACGCGTCTTTTCTGTAACATAACCTCTGGGTTCTTTGACGGCAAAGATTAATGGCAACTCTTTTCCAACCGAAATCCAAGTAGCGATATATGAATATGAAATGCAAACAAGATAGCTTTTAAAAGAACAGAAGTTTCAGTAAGCAGTATGGCAATTTAGGAAAGTTATGTTTGGAAGAGATACGAACGGGAATTGACAGTCTATCATAAATTTACTGGGATATCTAGCCATTACTACAAGGTGCATACCATTGCACGCGCTCCCAGACGTCTCAATACAGTGATTGAATCTTAGTTTGGATTAAGGTAGGAACTGATTATTTGATATTAGGATTTGTAATATTATCTGAATTGCGAGTAGGCGGATAATATAATCATTTAGATAAAGTTGTCTAAGTTACGTGATTCGTTTTAACTATATTTGTGTGATTGATCATTATAGATTTTTTTCGCTTATATAAATTTATCTAAATTGTTAGGAGGTTTAAGTTATATTCTTAATAAAGTCATATTAAGAATTTAAAATGTCTACTTATTTTGAGGATCCCACACCTCTAATTCACGCTGACAATCAAAGATATGGTCACCAAAGGGGGACCATATCACAGTCTCTTTGAATCAATCTTGTGGCAGCGGTGATCTCAAACAATGGCAGCTACGCTGGCTACTGATTCTGGCAGGAACCACACTTCACTGAAGTCTATAAATTTAATCATTTGATACTTGGTCAACATGTTATCTACAAAATAAATTTTGTTGTGCTATCTCTTGTCTTTCTTGTTGTTGCATTTACGGTGGGCAGCAGTGTTATTGTTCATTGAAACGCAGTTGTTTCACTTGGGGCTCATGGCTAAATTTTTTGTATAAAATGCCGTCAATGTGCACTGTAATTTAGGGAACCATTGCTTTAAACAATAATAAAATCTTAATATTTAATACGTTGAGAAAACAGAAATTTATACTACCCCATGCCTTAAAATAATTTTATGGCAAAAAATATGTTGTGTTGATGTAGCAAAGTATTTAGTAACATTTCTTTTCGACTCCTTTTCCCCTCAGGAGGCTCACCTTCTTTTTGGTGGTACGGTGTCACAATCCCGGGGGTACCCTAGTGATCTTTTCCTTTTCCCAAGGGGTTAACTATTTTTGGTAAACACGGGTGTCACAACCCCGGGGTACCCCAGTGATCCTTCTCTATTTTCGACCCTCCATCTTGTCATACAATTTCTTCCTTTCTTCTTTTCCCGTTCAGACCACAGACCTATGTTTGGCGCAGTATAGCCAAAACTGGCTCTTGCTCCATAAAACACCAAACTCAACTCAACTTTCGACTCCTTTTATGTATCAAAAGAATCATCACGTTATAAATCACGCATGTTTTTCATGTAAACTTAAACAAAATTCTTCTATGGGATTTTTATCGTTTTACGGTATAAATATGGACTTGTTGAGATATAAATGTCGCAAATAATTAAACAGTAATTTTTTATTTTTTCTTATAGAAAATTTTGTAATCTTTTTTTTTAAAAAACTCGTCGGACTATTACGAGGGTTATCTTCAGACTGCTCGTAATAGTCAGACATAACCAAAGAGACTATTTAATAAAGTTCTTATCAGATTATTCGATCTCGAGCATGTGTGTATGAGCCTTATCTTTATTATGAAAGTTATGTTTCCAAAATTGCTTCAAAGTTTTACGACCGAAATCGTCTTCCGAGGTCAGAATATTTATCAGATAAGTTCTTGGATTAAACGCATCAAAGTCAGAGCTTCAAAATGATTCTGTAATAGTATCGCGTTTAGAAGGATATAAAATCCGGTTACAGAAAGTTTTATTTTCAGAGATTTTATGCTTTAAAAAGCTCAGTCTGGAGTTTTTGAGGACTGGCTTACGAGCTATATTTATTGAAAATATAAAATCCATCTTTGCGCTGAAATCGAATAAAAGTATAATGAAAAAAATATTTATTTTGATTCAGTAGAATGCTTTTTAAAAAGACTTACTACTGTTTTTTACTGTATTTAATATACTTTGCTTATTTATTCATTCATCATTGTCTTATTCTAAAAGAATGAACCCGCGATCGAGTCGGTGATAGTTTTACTTTTAGTGAATAATTTTCTATATAGTGGCATTTTTCCTAATTTGTTTCTTTAAGAGAAATAAAAGTCAATTGTTCTTTACTCATTCTAGCATTCCTCTTTCTTTTTAGGATCCTTCCTTCAGAACTCATTAATTATAACAAAAATTAATTAGTAACTAATGCATTTTGCTCTAAAAGATTGACAAACGATTGAAAAATTTAGGAATTTTTATTGTGAAGGATAAAATACTATTTTTGTTTTATTTTCCTTAGAAATGATAAATTTGAATAGCACCCTTACTGTAGGCGCGCTTCAAAAAGTTTTATCCATAGGCGCGTGGCATCTCTCATATGTATCACCACATACTTATATTTTAAGATGACTTAATCATTTTATTAGTAAGATTTGACTTCAAAATATATTTGTCAAAAATAAAATTAAATAGAATCAGAAATTTAAATTTTTTAAACGAAAAAATCAAAAGATAATGGTTAGTTATCATTGTGTCAACGACTTCTTACATTTAAGATGCCTTGTTGCAGTCTTCACAAATCACTTTTCAATGTTTAAGGCACGTGGGTTTTCGTATAATACATAAAAAATTTCAATAATCTTTTCTTGATGTCTTGTAAGAGGATCAATACCTTCTCTTTCCCGGCGGTAGTTTGCTTTGGGTTTTTTTGGGGGGTTTTTATTTAGTTTTTTAAAAAATAAAAA
>BMAV01023827.1:0-35013 GCA_019973955.1 Trichonephila inaurata madagascariensis
TTGTTGAGGAGTATGGCATTTTTATTCTCTCCACAGATATCTGCATCCATATCTTTTCCCCCCTAAGAAAATCTGGGTTTTCCGGTGGGAGTTAGTTTGGTGTGGTTTAAATATATTTTATTTTTTTAAATAATAAAATTTTTGATACATTTTACCATTTTTCATTGAATACTATGCTAACTTTTAACCGAAAACTTTTTCAGCTGTCTCAAAGGACTCAAGAAGAAATTTTGCTATTGATGAATAAATCAGATTGAACTTAGATCAGAACTTAGTAATCTCTCGGATGATGACAATGCAGCAAACAAAATATATGAATCGCGTATACTGGAAAGAGAATCAAGTTCAAATGAGAGCGATGAAGAAAGACATGGAAATATTTGAAATGGAAAGACAGTTTTGGATCATTTTTTACAATAAAAGTCTCTTGAACGCATTTATTACATTGATTTAGCTGTTACAAAGTCTTGGTTTCTGTGCAAACAAGATGAAATATCGAATAAAATTCCTCTAAAAATTAAAATGGATTGCTTAAAATTTAAGTTAGAGATAGTTGAAGCGTTAGTAGCCTCTCCACCTACTAACAAAACTGATGATGGAGATAACAGTATTGTAATTCCACTCAAAAAATCTAAGTGTTATAATTCACCTGCTATACATGTCATGGCTTTTATCCTGGCCATTCCAGGATAAAGGACTTGACATGTATGATGACATTTCAAGGCCTCGCACAAGTGCAGATTTGAAAACTACGAAAGCAGTTCGAAAACATGTTGTGAAAAATGCAATGGTTATTTATACTTGTCAAAAACAAAAACAAAAGATTTTTACAGTCAATAAATAATGAATTAATAAAAGAGTTAATTATACATCAATAATTTCCTTATTTGTAACGATTTTAGTTGAATTAAGATTGTTTCTTCTATCAACTTATAGAGCTAAAAATGTATAAAACTCATCAAATTTAATAGGTGACTTGTTTCACCCGGCCGATCGTGCGGGTACCGTCAACGTTCCAGGAGGGGGCGGGAATTTTTTATTATTTTTCCCAGTGTCATTGGGATCCATCTAGTATTAATAACCAGAAGAATTTAATATTTAAAGATAAAAAAAATTCGGGTTTTAAAGGGATATAGAGAGATGCTAATCCACGTTGACGCTGCTATTAAGGCAAAACCTTGAAGTGAGTTCCGACGCAAGAAGATATTGTTCCATCAAGATAATGCAAGACCGCATGTGTATGCATTCACCGGCTGGACTCTGTACGGACTCGAATGGGATATTTTGCCTCACCCATCATAAAGTTCCGACATCACTCCATTGTACTTTTATCTTTTTTCACACCTGTTGCTATATCTTGCTGTTTCTATCTTTGACTCAGTTCATGTGTCCAAAATGAGGTTGATCTGTTTTTGGACTCACCGCCACCAAGTTCCTGGGCCGTAGGCTTTGAAAAACTAGCAAAACATTGGCAGTAAATAATAGATTAGGATGGCGACTACTACCCGCAGTAAAGGTGATGCTTTTGTGTTTTTTTTCTAACTTTACTATGACTTAAAACTTGCGTTACAATCAGATATATTTTAATTTAGTTTTTTTATTTAATAGTAATTTGAATTTTATAAAACTCAATTTCTGCAAAAAGGAATTGCTCGTAGTTTCAATAGATGAGCTAATTCAGATTCTTCATCACATATTTTGTTACATCAACAAAGAACTTCTGTTAGTGTTTGAAAACACTAACAGACGTATATTTGTTTCGGATTCGTATTCAAAGAGACAGAAAGTCTGTAAGCTACTTACAGAGACAAATTTGTGCGAGTGAGCGTTTTTCTAATTTCCACTTAAAAGCAACACTAGCGCTATTGGCAAGGGCTTTACTAATTTTAAATCTTGGTCAAGTGACGAGGATTACTCCTATTATATATATTTTACTGCAACCCTTTTCTTACTTCTATACCATGACAACATGAGGGCTTTGAGCCTCGGCAGATTTAACATACATCAGCATCTCGACATGACTGAACGAAACTTCATTTGAAAACAAATTAGGCAATTCGGCCACGCTCCCTTATTAGAAAAAAAGCTATTAAAAAAATGCGTTATGATAAAAAAATCTATTTTATAATGAGAAATGAAAACTATGAAAAAGAATGAGTAATATATATAGCAGAATATTTCCGAGGCAACACAATAATGTAATTTTTTTTCTTTGTGAAATGTGTGCACGTAAAATTTTTGAGAGAATTAAAGCATTTTATATTAATAATTTCATAATTTCAGTACTTATTCCTGATATGTTTTATGTAAATGAAATACTTCAATGTTATTTGAAGAAAAAAACTAAACTTTCAGTCTTGACAGAAAAAAAATTTTTTTTAACATTTTTCTTGAATTTTCACAAGATCTTAAATTGATCATTTATAAAAATGTATGGGTTAAAAAAATACGAAAAATGCAATTATTTAAAAGAAAAATATGTAATTAATATCTTAAAGGGGTATTTTAAGTTTGTTAAACTTATTATAATTTTTTTTCAAATTATATAAACTTTAAAAACTGGTTTTCTCGGTTTCGTGTTTTTCGAAAACATTGGTGCATTCAAAAATGCCTCCTTCCACAACTTATTTACCAATCGCTTCCATTTTTTCATTGGTATTGTTGCATATAAAGCATGTAACAAGTGGGATCCATTTTGCTGTAAACTACGAATACTTTTTAAAAAGAAATTAAATGTAAGAATATTGGCTTTTTGTTGATTTTTAGCATGCATAATAACATTTTATTTTTTCTCAAAAACGAATTAAGTTATGGTAAAATCGATCCCTAAAAATTCATAACATCCACATAGAATATTATAAAAATTTCAGGTTAAAAAATTAATAATTACAAAAGGGTAGGATTTAAGAGGTACTTAAATTTTTCTTCAAAAAAAATTTAAATTTTAAGATTGTGTGAATAATATGTGAAAAATTTCAACTCGTATCATTTTCTGGAATAGAAACATTATATAAAATGTTAAAATATAATTTTTAAATACATAAAGAAAGAAAGTAGTTCAAAGGGTACCAAGTCACCATGCTACATAATCATACGACATGGATGCTGTTGATTTTTCGTATCTTGAAAATCCACCAACTTGGGCCGAGGTCGAAATCTCAAGCTTGGGCGCAAAGATCAGCGCCAAACCATCTACGCCACCCAGCCGGCACTATTTAAATATAGTAATACATATTTATATGCATCATTGGTATCATCAATATCAAATAACGTCACAAAGTAGCCCAAGAGGTTAGTTAGAGAAAAGGTTCTTGAAGACCCGTAACAGTGTCTTCAACAGTTTTTGTAACTGACTACGTTCGAAATCGTAATTTTGAAAAAAGCGTAAAAATGGATAATTTTCATGGTATTTAGTGTCAGTTGAGTTAGAATATGCATATAAAATTGTTTTAGAGATGTTACAAGAAAAACTTAAATGTAACTTTTTTGGTAAATAATGAAGAAAGAATTACATATTTTCAAACATTCTCCTTTTATGAAAAGTGCATCCGTAGTAATAATATTATGTGTGTGCCTATGTATAGCTAGGACTTCTATATCGGAGTTGAACTATGATTTTTGAAATACATAATTCAGAAGAATTATTTATATTTTATTATATCAAAGAAAAGAAACTTTAACAAAAACGCCCATTATTATTTCAATTGATCGTAATCTGAAAATACTCTGAATATTCCAAAAATTTTACAACCCCGTATAGTAGTCATAGCCATATATAGGCAAAATATAATTATTACAGAAGCATTTTTCATATTTTCATAAAAGGGAATTATTAAGCATTTTCTATAAAAGGAGAATGTTTTGAAAATGTGTCATTCTTTCTTCATTTCTTGCGTTTTAATTTTTTCTTGTAATAATATTGTATGTATATTTTGTTGTTGTTTCTAATGTCACCTGTGACGGTGTCAGATTGAGGCACCCGAAATTCAACTTGGCAAAGGGCTAGCGCCTGTCGTTAGACTTAGCTTTGAGCAGCATACAGGTGAAAGTACGATATTTGACTCGGTTTCACCCCAATTTTGAGGGAGGTCTTCAGAGGCCCTCCACCCCTCTTCTCCTTCCCCCAACCTCAGGAGAGCATTTGCTGCTCGATGGCTATTTAGAGTACCCCCATGCTGCAAAGGCACTATACATTTACAAACACCCATGCCTTCTCCGAGATTCGAATCCAGGTCCAATGGCATAGCAGTCAGCGTCCCTTAACGCTATACTAAATGGGCGGCATATATATATTCTAATTCATCTGATATTAAACATAAAAAAATTATTCATTTATACCCTTTTAATAAAATCACGATTCCGAGTGTATTCAGCTACCGGAAAGGGGGTTTTTAGCGACCTTCACCAACAACCTCTTGGGGAAACTTTGGGCTGCATTCGCTTTTATTTCAAAACCACCCCTCTCAAGAAGAAACCTGATAGCAAATTGTTGAGTATATAAGGTTAAAGGACGAAGTTTGGCTACTAGACTAAATTAGAAATAATAGGTTAGGATTGATTAAAGCTAAACTAATCTGATTACGTGCGCTTATTCACTTACGGTGGTTGCTCCTAGAACTTCCTTTTGTAGTTCCTTTTGTTGTGGAATAGTACAATTAAATAATAATAAATTAGATTTATCATGGAGAGTTCTGGTCGTGCTTCGTTCTCCCACATATTTAGGTAGAAATGAGGAAGCGACTTCAGGGGGAAGTCGCTTACGACCTTAAGATATGATTAATCGTATTTCATCTTAAAAATTATTCAATTAAAAATAAATTTTCTAAAAAAATTTGCGTTAAACTTGGAAAATAAAACTCCTTTGCTTTTTGCAAATAAGCATTTTTTCACGATTTTATTATCTGTAACAGGCAAATATACAAGCATCGCCTTTTTGGGCTCAAAACAATTTTTAAAAAAAAAGTAACACCTCTAAAAAAAACGGCAAAAAAATTTATACGGTATGTTTTCAAAGCAACCAGTTCGGTTAGCAAAACAAAACAAGGCATATAACATACGAATATTAAAACAGCACATTTATTGGAAAAAATGGTCGCGTTAAAATTTCTGGAGATACAATAAATTTCAAGCGATAAAAATATTTATTTCCCGTGAAATCTTTAAAACATGAAAGATATTTCGGAGGTGGTATTAGAAAAGAATAAATATTTATACTCAAAACACACAGCTATCCCATGCATAAATAAAATTTTGCGTGTTTTCTTATAGATTGCGAATGGAAAGGATTTGAGTTTCTGATATTAAAACAATCATATACCAGTAAGTGTATTAAACTCAGAAAAATAGCAATTTTAAAAATTTTTTTACTACATATTGCAAAAAAAAAAACTTTACAAAATATTTTATATCAGTTCCTTCTGTGATCCAAATTCTAAAAAATAACATTCTAAGTGTAAGAAATATTACTTTTTTCATCGATTGGTAAATAACATTTTACACTAGAAGGAAAACGCGTAAACCATTGAAAACTCAAATGTCCCTTTATCGATAAACAATTTGATATAGTTAAAATTCTAGGCACCTTTTTCATACAATAAATTAATAGTACTTACGGCATTTTAAAACAATGGTTAAGAGAAGATAAATTGGATAGTATGTCATTTAAGAACGTTAATTTGCTTTATAATAAAAGTTAGACTGGATAAACGTTACGGGCTATCGGCAACAGACCGTTATTTCAAAAAGAACGCTATCAATAAAATTACACCATACGTCATGTAAGATCTTGGAGAGGCCATGTTAAATTCAACATGAAACATAAATAATGCAGAATTATTAATTGCTATTGTAAAAAAAACCCTTAAAAACTAATGTTTAATTTATGATAGAAATAATATAAAAATATTATCTTATTTAAACCTCTGAAGACACGATCACACACACACACACACACACACACACACACACACACACACACACACACACACACACACACACACACACAACACACACACACACACACACACACACACACACACACACACACACACACACACACACACACACACACACACACACACACACACACACACACACACACACACACACACACACACACACACACACACACACACACACACACACACACACACACACACACTGTCCCTAAGATCACAAGGGGAATTAAAAACACTCAAACATTCATTCAAAACATGGGATCCGGGCCCCCAAAAAAAAACCTTCTTGACGCTGAAAAACTTGTAGGCGTACTTGCCCCGAGTTCATTTCCCATTTTCTTGGCACAAAACTCAAGGAAAAGACACAAAATAGGAGAAAAAATGTGTTTTTATTCGCTGTTCATTAACATAAAAACAAAAGTAACGAAAAAGTAGAACTCGTCTCAAAGGAGGAGGTGTTGGAATTGACGATTCCTGTTTGGGGATCCTTCCCTTAGTTCCCAGGAGCGCCTCTAAGGGGTTTTGGCATTGTGAACGGGGTTTTAGACAAGGAAAATTTCACAGCCCTTAAAATCCATCCACGTTAGGTGTGACGATCTCGGTTAGGTCAACACACTTGACCACCAAGGCCGATCTATCATTAGCCAAATGTTGCATTTAAAGGGTTACCAACAGAAAGGCTGAAATGGGTAGGAGCTCCGTCATGCCGGAACCACAGCGAAGAAAGCTTCGCAGTGGTATCTCATACCCATGGGTATTTACATTCTGTTTTTACCGTAAAATTTGCATACAAAAGTTAAAAAGGAAGAAAAGTAGCAAAACAATATGTTTATTAAATTTTCCGTAAATTTAGTTTTCTGTTCTTTTATAAGGGGGTTTTATACGTTGTTTTCCTCCTTTTTTTCGTCGTGAATGAGTGCATTTTCCATAGATCTTAAATTTTTTTTTAATCTGTATTTTTTTAAAACTAAACATAAAAAACTTCTTTTTTTTTAAAAAAAAAAAAATTTTTTTTTTTTTTTTTGGGGAAAAATTTTTTTAAATTTTAAAAAAATTTTCCTTTAATGTCCAGAAATATTTTTCAAAAGGTTTAAAAATTAAAAGGGGGGCTGTGATATGCCCCCCCTTTAAGTGGGGAACAATGGGGGAAAATTTATCTTTTTTTCCAAAAAAAAAAAAAAAAAAGTTTGGAAAAACTTAAAAGAACAAAGGGAAAAATGGTAAATACAAGGCAACATACAATTTTTCCCAAATTATTTTTAAACAGGTAAATAATTTCAGGATTTTCTACAAAAAATTTCCAAAAAACAAGTTTCACATGGGCAGGAATTTGGAATTTTAAAAGCAACAGGAAATTGGGAACCCCAAAAAGTTTTTTATTCAACGGGGTTTGTACATCTTTCAGGCCAGACTTAAACCCAAATAAATCCTGGTTGAGTGGTGGATGAGGATTTTTTTTTACGGATATCCCCGTTTCGTCCCACCGTTCGCCCCATGGTGCGCATGAACCCCCATTCCCAATTCGTGTACGGAAAAACATTTGAAACGGTATTCCTTTATTGGGGTGCAGTGGCGCCTCCTTCCGCAAGTCACAAACAACAAATGACAGGAATAAAAGCCCTTAACGACTGTCCCAAATAGAGTTTCCTTTTGTCTTAGTCGTCTGAGGCCTGCACGGCGTAGCTACGGACCGGTAGGTCGGTGCCAAGGTCTACAGCTTGTCGCCGAAGGGAAATCGGTCTTCCTAAACTTTCCTAGCCCTGCGGATCTTTCCTCCCCATCTGTTTGCCCCTTTTGTAAAACATTCATCTTATCTTTGAAAAAACAGCCTGACATTGTGACGGGAGTTGTCGGCTGAGCTGTACATTGATTGAGTACATAGAGCCCCCTTTACATACCCATGCGGACATACTTTCCTATGTGAAATCAGTTTCCTGACGTATTCCCTACATCCCCTCGAAATTTGAATGATAAGTTTTGAATCACCCTATATATATTATACAAAAAACCAGTCCCACTTTTTTTTTCTTTCTAGATAAACTGCATTCAATATCTTTAAAAAAAATCAACTCGAAAAAGGGGGAAATTGAAAAAGGGAAAAATTTTAACGCAATTTCCATTTCCCACGTTAGAGAGGGATTTACTTTATATTTAAAATCGAAATAAAAAGGGCATGAGGGGCTATGGCAATTTTGGGGCTCAATGACGGGGTGAACCCGAGCCACAACCTCCACACTAACTCAGTATGCCAACGGAAGACTTTCGGCTCGACATATTTAACATGTACAGGCCCCTCTACACGACAGAACTACAACGGCACTATTCTCGAACCCACGACACTCCAGCCACGAGTTCGTGATCATAACCCCTAGGAAACGGTGGACACCTACCCCGTTGGAAGGTTATATAATATATTTAAAAATGAATAAAAAATTTAATTTTTTGACTACGTGATAATTGAAGAATAAAAGCACTCTTAAAATTATATTCCAACATTTAATTCATTATTTTGAAAGTTAGTTATTTTTTTTAATATATATTAAATAAGATTTATTTACTTTAGTTTGATTATAATAAGTATGTGATTAATTTACATTTTATTACGATTTAAAATTGTATTTCATGAGAAAATATATTTGTATTTATTTATTCACAGAACCAACGTTTAATTATTTTCATTCAGTTAAAAATTTAAGACTTTTTAATCGAATATTGTTTAATAATTCGATTTGTTCTCTCAACTGCTAGTCATTAGCATTATTTTAAGAATCTTACAACTAGGAAATTATTGTGAGTAACGATTATAATTAATTCTTTTGGTAGAGTAAATTTGTTACTAAACTTAGATTTTAAGTTACTTAAAGCAGTATTTTTCAAACTGTGCAGCGCGCCCCCCCGGGGGGGGGATAAACCTACGAGGGGGGCGCGAGCATATTAAAAAGTTGAGAACAAAAGATTATTTTAAAAAAGGTTATAAAAATTTACTTAAAGGAAGCAAAACAAAATAAATTCTGACATAAATAGTTTGTTGCACTTTTATTGTTATCTGTTCCAATTTAAAAATTAGAAAATAAAAGCAACATAATTACTTTTCTTATTACTTAAAAGTATATATATATATAATTTACTTAAAATATCTATTTCTTCAAAATAACTTACTTAAAATATCTATTATTTGAAAGTAACATTTACAGAGAATTTAATATTTATTTTTAATAATTTGAGTGGTTCATAATTAAGATAGTATTGTAGTTTTAGCGTCAAAGTACATTTATATATATATATATATATATATTATTGCATTCACTACATTATTATTGTATGAGGGGGGCGAAGAAAATTATGATTGAAGATTGGCTCGCAAGTATTACCAGTTTGAGAAGCACTGACTAAAAGTGTTGCTACGATAATCATAGTACAGTTTTTCTATTGTCCTATCAATCTTTTCATATAAACGTTTTATACAGAAAAAATGGAAGATACACATTCGATTTTCTCTCTCTCTCAATCCAAAACAACATTAATAAAACATTTCATATAAAAACATTTTTAAACACAGAAAACTATTTCTTACTATAAAATCAAAGAATTTAAAATATTAAAAAATGTATACGTTATACCAGAATTTAAATACTACTAAAATGCAAAACACTAATATTTAGTTTTTCTTTTTAAATTTTAGTCAGTCAAAGGATACCAAATATTTTTTTTTGCCGGAAATCGTATCGGTTTATGTGAGAAACTCACCCAGAGTCGAGCTTTGAATTTGAAAGTGTTACAACAAAGATGTGAAATATTCCTAGCATGTATCATTTTCGAAAAGTAATTTCAAATTCGAAAATTGAATTTTATGAAGCTTGCAAAAAAATGGCCTAGTTTCAGACATTATTTTCAAAATAGAACAATTTCGTGATGAAGTATGTCGAACACGTTTCTCTTTTTCAAGAAACGTGGAATATAAACAGTTAGAAAAGAATCTTTTTAAGAGATTCTTTGCTTCTTTTTTTGATAATCATTACCTCTTTAGCACTTTTGTAATTTTGGACAAAATAATAATAAAATCACTTTTTATTAAAATTTTATGAAAAGTCTTGATTGTATATTATTTTATGGAAAAATATAGTACGTGTGAACAGTTAAACTACATTTTTTGCTTAATTTGCTAATTGAATAGTGACTTACAGACAAGATAAGAAGTATTTGCTTAGAGTTATGAACAAAACTGCTTATAGTATTATATAGTATTCAAAAGTTATATATAATTTATCAGTTAATTTTTCAGGAATTAATAAATTAGAACTTAGATATCTGAATGCTATGCAACTATATGTTAAAAGGAATTAGATTTTAATTTACTAATATATGAAAGAGACATTTGTTAAAAATATTGGCAAAACTGAAATTTAAAGAAAAAAAGACGTAAAAGATAAACCAGAAAACGAATAATAGTTACATTGTCTGTATTGATTTGTGTTAGAATCTGAAAATAAGTATAAACTATTTTACTGAATACATGAAAAACACTGATCTGAATAGAGATTAAGAAAAGCAAAAAATTGAAGAAAAATTCTTAGCTCTAAATCTAAGCAATAGGAAAGAAACTGCTTTTTAGTTGATACGAGTAATGTTGAAGAACTCTTCCTGCTGCTTAAAGTTTTGCAAACAAGAGACTGCTTCTCTAATAAACAGTCAAGGGGTTTGATCGCTCCAAGATTCTTGATCTCGCTGAAGACAGATTTTTTACAAAATGTTTGAATAACAGAACTCAAAAATAATTATTTAGAAATTGAATCAACTTAATATTAAATGTTACGAAAAAAAGTACAAAAATTACACGAAGAAAAGTACAACAGAAATATTTGAACAAGAACTGAAGAAATCTTCGTTCTTCTATAGATACCGCATTAAGAATACTAGAAAAATAATTATCATAAATACGAGAGACATGGTGGAAAAGTAATAAATGTTGGAAAAAAATGAATTGATAAGCAAAAAAGAAGAAAGAATTTTGAGGATAAAATATATGGGAGTGGATAAGGAGGAGGATAAGGATTTAAAGGATATATGAGAGTTCATTAGGTGCTGCATATTTACTTCTCGTTGATAGAAGTACGGATATAATTTCAATTTCAAACATTTTGAATGAAAATTCGAAGAGAAAAAAGAAAATCTTGGTTTATTTCGGGTTGCTTACACACAGCAGAAAAAAATGATCAAAAATCACTGCGATTAGTTATATATAAACTATATGGCTTTGTTATTTAAAACTGATTAATCATCCATCGAGTGCTGTTCTTCAAATTTTACGATAAATATGCTATTTCTTAAGGTGTTTTTAAATACGGCGCCTAAGCCCTTTGGAGCAGTGGTTCTTAAACTGTGGTCCACGGGGTTTCAACGCCTTTCTAGGGGTTTGCGAAGATCTCTAATTTAATATTAAAATTTCCCACTTTTACAGATTTTGAAAGAGACCTAGTAGAAAAATTGAAAGATGTGCCATCCTAGACTAGATCATTAAATCACCCCCAATGAAAAAACTCGACTACAACATGTATTTCAGTTAGGAATATTATTTCAGTTTTTTTATTATTTGCAACTACATAGCCATTATTACAACGTAATATACGAGGGTTGGGGCATAAGTCATGGCAACTATTTTTTTTTCTTGTATATATGTGATTGGATCACAAACGTATATGTGTCGTATGGAAGTTCTGCAGGCATAGTATGTATACATAAGAACAGATGGCTCTGTGATAGCTGGTAGTAGCGCAGCGAGGGCTGTGAAATCAGTCTGTTGATGAGTGTCGTGTGATGGAAGTAACCCGTGTTGAGCAGCGTTCTTACATCAAAATAGCCGTTCTCCGAGGGAAAAATGCGATGGAATATCACAGTGAATTAGTGGAAGCCCTTGGAAATAATGCCTTACCATACCGTATAGTAGCACGGTGGGTGTACTGTGTACTTTTGCGACATAGCCATCGTTCGATAGCCATGTCGTGGGGTTTCCGCGTAAGTTAGAGGTGTGGGATTCTCGGAATGATGAGACATTTTAAAATTCTTAATATGACTTTTATTAAGAATTTAACTTAGATTACTTAGATATCGAACAAACTTATATTAAGTGAGAATAAACCAAATCACGTGGTCTTAACTAACTCAGATCGCGCAATTAGATCACTTATCAATATAAATATATTATATCTGCCTAATCTCGTCTCAATAATATACTAGCGTTCAGAATATAATCTTCCTACCTTGGTTGAATACTCAACGGTTTAATCACTTCCAGATAGGCTGTTGGGCTCGCGTGCAATAATATGCACCTTGTAGTAATGGCTAGATATCCGTGATTCTTTGGTAGGCCGTCAAATTACACTTCTACCTTTTCCATACAGAACTTTCTCTAAATTGCCATTCTTGCTCACTAAACTTTCTATCCTTTTAAAGGTTATCTTATTTGCATCTATGCTTCGTTTCACTTCTTGGATTTGGGTTGGAAAAGTTTTGCCATTAATCGTGGCCGTCAAAGAACATAGAGGTTATGTTAGAGGAAGAACGCGAGAGATGTCACACTGTGTTGTCATTCTCTTGAACCGTGGAGACCATATTGTCCTGTTATACTACCGTAATAAATTAATGTGTTACGATGTTTCAGTACTATTCATTGCCCACACATGTAGTTAACACCTTGTTCTTTCGTCTGTACATATCACATTTTCCAACGGGACAGGTATCTTCAAGAAAAAAAAACAGTTGCCATGACTTTTGCCCAAACCCTCATATTTAAAAAATATAGTAGAAACTCACTCTCACAGTTTAACAGCTGAACTCATAGCCTTAGGCTTATTGAAGAGCCTTTAAATACTCAGCCATGTGTTGGGAGTCAAGGAGGGGGTGTTTAAAATCTTGGGGGCGATGTCAGGCTGATACATAGAGAAGGGGGCAAGATGATCGAATGCTTAAGAACCGCTGCTCGGGAGCTTATTGTTATTTTTCTATTCATGTCCCCCATCGCGATGAGTTGGTCCTGTTTTAAGATTGAATTTCAGTTAGCTCGTAAATTTTATACAACATTCTACTTCATTCGTAAATTTTACAATACAAACTCTGTCATACAAATGGTTTTTTCTTCATGTTTTGTTTGGTTGTATATTTATTGTTTTGAGTTATTATACTTAATTTTACGAAGTTGAGAAAAGCATTATTCGAACTTGTTGAATTATGATTTTAAAATTTGTAAAAGGAAAAGGTTTTCCATGTATTTTTCAAGAATAATGAGAAAGGAAAGATAGCACATCGCAGTGATGAGAACATTGAAGTAAACTTTATTAGTAGTAAATATGTACAATGTTTGTCTGATGATAAACTAGAATTAGTCGATGATGAAGACTTTTATACTGGTAAATGGATAATATCACAAGGAGTGGCATGAAACAAAATGTGTAAGAGATAAAAAAATGTAAGAAATTGAACATTATAGATGTTCATTCTGGCATAGAAAAATTTGTAAAGAATACGTATAAGAGAGATAATCAGATAACTTTAGCAGAAAGTAATTAAAATATGATTGATGAAATTTTGAGATTCACAAAGTAACATATAGATTATACAAAAGTGCATATATAGATCAGACATTTTTTGTTTGCTAATATTATAAAAACTTAATTTTCATCATAAATGTGTATATTTATTTAGAAGCGATGTAAATATTATCCTTTAGCTGGTGATTTTGGGTCAATAATGCATCGGATACCTAAGATATTGTAATATTAAATATATATATATATATATATTATATATATATATATATATATATATATATATATATATATATATATATATATATATTATATATATATATATATATATATATATATATATATATATATTATATATATATATATATATATATATATATATATATGAGACATCTAAGTAACCCAGAATATTGAGAATATTGATATGGCATATTAAACTGAATTATATATATATGAAATCTAGTAAATAAGTGCAAAATGAACTGTGAAATACCGTTAAGACATTGACTCACTTTTTTTACCTTATCACTGTCATTTTTAACTTAAAATATTGTAAACAATCTTTTTAGAGAGTTTAATTTTCGCTACTTATTATTGCACTACCATCCATTTTTTGCCCAATTTGCAAAAAAATGTAAATCCTTCTTCAAGTTTTAATAACTAACAGAAATAATATACATCACAGGCAAAAACAATGACAATCTTTACAGTACAGTCGAGACTGTTTTTGTGCGCTCTTTTATTATGCGATTTCCTTTTTGTGCGATTTTTTATGTGCGATATTTTTTTTATGCAGTGTATGAATTTCAATGGCTTTGGTGCCACTGTAATGTTTTCTATTTACTAGTGGCGTAACGAAGAATGTTAGGACCCCCCTCCCCCTGAAAGTAAGGTTTCGCCTTTAACATTTTATAAATTGGGTAAATACGTATTTAGCGTTAGTCAAGTCTTGGGCTCATAGAGTTCTGAACCCTCCCCCCCGTGACAGGACTCAATGGCTTTGGCTCCACTGTAATGTTTTCTAACTATTTACCAGTGGTGTAACGGAGAATGTTAGGACCCACCCCTGAAAGTCAGGTTTTGCCTTTAATATTTTATAAATTGTGTAAATACGTATTTAGCGTAAATCAGGCCTTGGGCCCCTAGAGTCCTGTCCCCTCCCTCCCGTGATGCGGAGGTGTACGTTACGCCACTGAAATGTAGACACTTCAAGACGCTCTGTTCATTTGTTATAAACAGTCTCCCGACAATGCGCATTCAGTTGCTTTCTCTCAACGCTTCAGCAGCCCACGCTTGATTGAAGACAAAACTTTCAATGACAGTGGCATTATCAATAATTTGATAAATTATGAAGACGGACAAGAAGCCAGGTTCTTTGAGGAAATGTTTGAATTTTTTTGTGTTTTATGCGGTCAGCACAAAAACAAGCTCAACTGTATACATACTTGCTATTCAGTTGAATAGAGCCCTTGAAAGAAAATTGGAATCAAAAGACGAACATGTCTGTACATATGACTAATACGATTTAAAAAGCAAAATTTATGAGGTATATCTTATGAAAATTAATTTTAAATATTTACTTATTGTTACATACCGGTATTAATTCGAAATTTTCTTAAAAAATTTTAATATGATTTTTTTTCTCTTAAAGTAGATTTTTTTTTGAGCTTAGAATTATTTTCCTAATTTTAAAATGCAATATATATATATATATATATATATATATATATATATATATATATATATATATATCACATATATATACTAGTTATACTTAAGTTTTATAGCTATTTGTATATATTCATGGATTATAGAGAGAGAGAGAGAGAGAGAGAATTTAAAGTATATATAAGTAACGAGAGGTATATTAGAGTTTAGTACTTGACGTTTTCTCTTTAGAAAATTTGTTGACCGATTTCAAATTAGTAAGATCTATCTTATTTAACCCTATATATAACAGGTTAATTCCTCAAACATTTTTATTTCTTCAGTCTTTATTTCTAAAAGTAGCAATTTCATTCTAGCTTTTGAAAAAAATTGAATGTATTTTTTTGGGGGTTTCATAAAAAGACATAGCCACATCTAGGGGCCTTAACCCTGGAATTTTTAAGTTATTGGTTGGAAGGAATTTGAAACTTTTTTTTTTAAGCTGAAAAAACAGATGTTTTTTTTTATACTGTTTTGGGTTTCCCGGGCCCCTTTCTTCTGGGTTATCATTTCCCGGCGTGTGTTAATGTAAATTTTATGGTTGGAAAAAGGCTGTCCCTTGGCTGAAAAAATAATTTTCGCCAGAAGAAACATTTACCTCGAGTCAAAAAAAAACCCACCAGGAACTTTGTAAAGAAGGCTTATCTTTTTTGAAGTTATTCATGTAAGGATTATCTTTACTTTTTCAGAGTTCAAAACTGAATACGTTCGAACTATAGTTCATAAGTGATCAACGGATAGTGATGAAAATTCTGCAGAATGAAATGCTTGGATATCATAAGAATTTGTGTGTTTGTATTGTATTTTAAAAATCTAAATAAATAATTTTAGGTCTAATAATATAAAAAGTAATTTTGTGCTTATTGTACTCGTAGCTCTTACAAAAAAAATAAAAATAAAAATAAAACCCCGGCAGTGTTTGATATTACTCAGATAACAGGCTAAATAGTCTCGTCTATGCTCGCATAATCTAAAAATTATAAAAAGATCGAAATTATTTTCTTTAAAAAACAGTATGTAGTTACCGAAAGATACTTGATTTTATTTGAAATGTAGTGTCAAGAATAGGTATTTATATATATATATATATATATATATATATATATATATATAATTATTTCAAAATTTTAAATAGAAACTGAAATATATTTGTTACTGCTGCCTTCTGATCCATCCATGCAGCATGTTTGGGATTCAATGGAAAGGCTTTTTAAACCATCTGATAATGCTGCCGACTTAATCCGATATTGGAAGAAATTTGGACAAAAAATCCCGCTGAACATCTTTTGGGAACTATTTCAATCATATTTGTCCCAATTTCATGGCGCGATGGCTTTTTTCCTAAGAATGCCTTATCGCAATCTGTTTTTCTTATTTTTGTATACGTAGGATTTATTATCTATTTTCTATGCTTTATATCCACAATATTAGTAAAATTGTTAATTAGGGTCATCTACCGTTGTTCAGAAATAAATAATATGGTTAACGTTTCTTGAATATGTATGAAACTACGGTAAAAACGAACAAAAACCGATGGGTTGGGTGGGGGTGAATGAATATTAGCGTCGCACTGTTCAGCTACACCGGGGCGGCGACGGACCACGAAATTTTTTGAACCACGGTCAAGTGACGTGGACAACACCTGACTGGCCCCCCTCCCCCCAACTACCACACCCACACCAACGTGAGGGGTTGGGACTGGGGTGAAAAGCAAAAAGTCAAAATTCGCGTAAGTCAGGGTATGATTTCGCATAGAAATACACATAAATAACTTTTAGTTGGGGTCCGGAGGTGAAAGAAAAGGATTTAGAAAAAAATGCCCAATAAAAAATCTTAATATTACAAATGTAAAATCACAAACTGGAGCTATTTTAATGTAGAAGGTTTCACAAAATCTAATGAAAAAAAAGTAGTCTGTCGGCTCAGAGATTTTTTTACCTCCCTCAAAATTTCCTCGTAGTATGCTAATTAATATTTCATTCCCCATTTTGTTGAAAAAATGCTTTTTTGGGTTCATTTTTTCAAAATTTCCCCTTTTCGGTGGTAGGCTTTCTGTCGAATTCCAACATCATTCAATCTTTTTTAAATAGTCAAAAAATCCTTCACTGTCTTGCTCTTGCACATGCATTTCTATGAGCTTATCAATTGTCAGCTCCTGATTGTGGAAATTCATCAGTTCTTGAAGGTCATCATTATCCACTTTTAAATTTATTTGCCTGGCAAGATTGACAATATCTTTAACCACATTAACAATTTCATCAAACTTGGCCCAAATTTCCCACCTATTTTTCGGGGTTAAAAAACCCCCCCCGCAAAGTGGGGTTTTAATGCTTTTTTATTAAGTATTTTTCAGAACAGATGCGATCCGTGTATGAGCCGAGAGGGCTTTTTTCCTTCAAAAATTTATCCATAATTCGAAACTCATAAAGAAGCTAAACTAAAAAAAAATTCATGTAGTTTTCAAATATGTCTCCATTAGGGCGAAAATGTTACCAAGCGTGTGAAAAGGGAAGAATATTTTCCAACGATAGTGGTTTTATTTCCAGTAATCCTATCTGAAGCTAACGCATTCTTTCATTCATTTAATATCTTATTCTATTTTTTTTCTATCTTTTTTTTCCTTTTTTTTTTTTTGGAAAAATAAGAAAAGAAATCGTGTGGAAAAGTTTCTACCTTTTTTTTTAGTCCTGGAGGAAAAAATTTGCCATATTATGAGCATATTCATTCAGACATCTTAATAAGTGAATGTATTCCGAAACTCGGATTCTGACATTAACTTTGAAGAATTTACGTTACTTTTTCTATTTTGAGAGAATAAAAGTTCCATTGTAAGTACCCAAGAAGTTAAAAAGATTAAATCTGTTTGCGGAGGATTCACGGGAAATAATAAAAAATCATTTTTCTTTTTGTTTTTTTACAAGATTAGGGGTTCCGTATATAATTAGACCTCCTTACTTCAATTTTATAAAATGATCCTAAAATTCTCGGCTTATACAAGGGTATTTGTGGAATGAGGCCTTTTCTGATCACAAGTAATTTATTTTGTAGAGAGCTTTCTCTCTTTAGGAAATTATTCATTCATGTGCTTTAATGTCCAATTAATTATGGTTCAATATTCTTTTCTTTTCTCTCTAGAAAAGAAAGCCATTAACAACAAAAAAAAAAATCATGTTATTTTTTTGATTTTGAGCTAAATTTAATTAAGTTCATTCAAAACATTTATTATCCTCCTGTGGATGACTTCTTTTGCTTCCATGATGAAGAAAATTGTACGGATTTCTATGAACTTTTAGCAAATAAATATTTTCATTCTTTTCAACTCCACTCATAACTTACTCAAGTTTTTCTATTATAAAAGCAATTTCTTTGAGAAATTATTATGTAAATATTTATATGCAGAATGAAAAGAGATTTCTGTATGCACAGACGGAAAGTTTTGAAATTTTATCTGTAACAATAATTTTTTCAAAAAAAATATAATACGAAAATTCCTACAGTAGAATTAAGAAAAATATTGATATATAAGGAATGAGAGATGATATATATTTTTATAAAACTACTATAACTGCATTTCTTAGTATGAAAAAAAACATTTTTTTGCCATGAAAAAATATTTTGCTTATAGAATAAAATTTTTTTTGAGGTAATTTTAATTATTTTTTAAACTTATTAATAATTGTTAAACTTATTTATAATTTTTTAAACTTGTTAATTATTTTTTAAACTTATTTATAATTTTTAAAATTTATTAATAATTTTTAAACTTATTTATAATTTTTTAAATTTATACATTTTATCTGTAACAATAATTTTTTCCAAAAAAAAAAAATATAATACGAAAATTTCTACAGTAGAATTAAGAAAAATATTGATATAGGGAATGAGAGATGATATATTTTTAAAATTGCTATAACTGTATTTCTTAGTATGACAAAACATTTTTTTTGTGATGAAAAAAATATTTTGCTTATAGAATAAAAAGTTTTTTTCGAGATAATTTTAATTATTTTTTAAACTTATTAATAATTTTTAAACTTATTTATAATTTTTTAAACTTATTTATAATTTTTTAACTCATTAGTAATATAATGAAACTTGCTTTTGTCAGACATCAATGTTAAACTTATTTTACATTAAAATAAAAATACTTACCTCATTTAAAGTAATAAGTTCTGTCGTCCGTATTTAATTCGTAACAAATAAATTGATTTTCTTTCTACCCAATTAAAATTTTTCATATTTTGAAAAAAATGAAAAACATTGAAGGAACTGTGTTTCCACCTCAATCGATTTCAGTAACCATATAAAAATGTCCCAACTTCAAGAGCATAATTTAGTTTTTATAACTACAGTTTAAAAATATAATCAACAACCCGAAAAAAAATTATTGATTTCCGTTCAAAAACTAATTTCGAACTTCAAAGTAAGTTTAAGAAAATATCACATGGCAAATTCGTTTCCTTTTTAGAGAACAGCAACAAAGAAAACTACTTGAAAATAATTTAGGATTATTTTTTAAAAACTCTTTGCCCTTTTGTTTTCATAAAAAGTAATAATGGAAAGGAAAAATTGATTGCATATTGTCTAAGATATTTTCGAGAGAGAGAAGAATTCAATTCTATTTCAAGAATTAACTAATTTTATTTTTTTTTTTGCAAAAATTGATTATATTTTTAGATATAAAAAGGGGTTTATATATATATGTTAATGTGCAAACTGGTATCAAATGGTACAAAATTTAAAATAGTAAAATGTCTTCTCCTCGATCATGGATTTCTTAGACAAAATGTTTCACATAGAATTGGTTTTTGCTATCAATTTTTTTAGAATGATAAATGCATTATCATCAGGAATAAAATTTTGGAAAATTGTGTATTATGATAGTTATTATTTCAGTTAGAAAAGTATTGAATGATTGTAATTTACATCACACTCTGAAGCAACACGAAAGCTATTGGGATGATTAAGTGATTAGAACAGCACCTGAGCAGGGAACTCCTCTCCAAACCTCTCCACCACGTCAACGGGAAGACAATGGGCATTGACATAAGCCTCTACACGGCGAGTTTCGTATTATTAAATAACAATGAGATTTTTGTAATATTAAATAACGATGGGATATTCGTATTATTAAATGATAATGAAAAATTTAAACTTCTTACTAATATATATTATTCTCAAATTTAATAAATTCTCTCTAAACGAACTCTAAAGTAAAACGTAAGCTGCTAGTGACGTATCTCGTAATTTTCAACTATGGTTAAGAGACGAAGATGACACCTGAGCTGGCACTCCACTCTCTCCCAACTTTCAAGTCACACCAACATGAGGTCTTTAAGCCCTAATATATTGATTTAATGCGCAACAGTCCCTCTATACGGCTTCCCTCTCAGAGGCTTCACGACTCGACAAAACTGGACATGCGTTCGAGAACATGACCACTCGGCTATATCACCGCCAGGTATTAAAAGGAAGAATACTATAAAAGAAAAATATAAAGAATTTTGGAAATTTCGGAAATTTTGCAATATTTAATAGTCAATAATTAGAAAAGATACCCGCCATATTTTACTTTTTTCAATTCCTACTGTTAGTTCACAATCTCCCTGTATCTTGTTCAAATTTTCAATCGTTAATAAAATATATTTCAAAGTGTTCAATTGAGCTGAAATTTTAAATACACGATTATTTCGGATGACAATACGAAAATTTAATTATAATTAATACAAATTAATTCATTAAAACTAATTATTCAAAGAATAACACCAGATTCAGAAACATTGGCATCCTTTTTGGCGACTTAGCCACCATTTTGGCGCCTTGTGTCAAAACATTAAAATCTTTTTTTTCTCACATTTTAAAGCACTCATTTCAGCTGAAATTTTCTATACACGATTGTTTTGGGTGATAATACGATAATTTAATTAAAATTAATTGACTGAAATTAATTATTTAAAGAATTACAGATACAGTCACGTTGAATTCATTTTTAGCGACTTGGGTCAAAACTTTATGAGATTCTTTTTCTCGCGTTTTAAAGCATTCAGTTGAACTGAAAATTTTATATACACGATTGTTTTGGATGACAATACAATACTTTAATGGTAATTAATAAAAATTAATTGCCCCTTAATATTGTGATTCTGTCATATGTATATACATATTTATATTGATTGTAATTATTTGATAAAGAGTAACTAAAATAAAAATTTTCTTTATTCACCTAAGTAGGAATTGACTTTAAAACTTTTTTTTATGTTACTTGTTTTTTAATCTTTTTTTGATAAAATCATTTTATGACCAACATGATATCTAAACCAGAGGGAATATTTTGTAGAGTAATGATTTAGTCTCGATTGACGATGCACTATAGAAATATAGAAAATCATTATTCTTCCCTTTCTATTACCGGCAGTTTTCACAATTTTTACTGTTATTCATTTCAGAAGGATAGAAAAAAGAGGAATATATAACTCGAAACTCAATTAACTACTCAGCTTTGATTCCATTTATTGGTTTCAAAAGCCTTGTTGCTTATATGTAAACATGGTGAAGGCTAGTCACGAATAGTCAATAAATTGGGATTATAGTTAGAATGTTTGAATTAAACGATGACTATTTACATTTGTAGATTAGATTCTTGAAGTTCAGACACTATGCACCAATCGGGAATTTCCTTCTCTCAAACCTAATTTTTAACCTAGATAACTTCTCCGAAGATGTGGATTTCCTTAAAAGTTCACCATATATCAAGAGGGATAATAGTTTAGTTTTTTGTTAAGAAAATTACAAAATAAATCGCTTTTTTAAAATAAATTTATATGACTGATTCTACTAGTTGAAATACTCAGCACATAATTTTTGAATTGATTTTTCTTTTCATTTAATGCATTTTTAAATGAGTGAATCTACTAGTTGAAATATCTTTCATAGTGTTTGTAATAGAATTTCTTTCATTTAATTCACCTTTTTTCAATTCCTACTATTAGTTCACTCTCTCTCCCTACGCATATATCTTGTTCAAATTTTCAATCGTTAGTAAAATACTTTTTATTCTTCCATTCGAGTTCAGATACATTTTTTTAAAGTTGTAGTGCATGCCACTTGATGCTAATGCAGTTTTTTCAAATATTAATTCATTAATTAAAGTAAAAAATGACTAAATAGTTACAAAAAATAATAGTCCAACAGCATAAATAAAAAGGAAAATCGTTCGTTGTGTCCCTGTAGCGCAATGGATGGCGCGTTGGACCTCTAATCCAAAGGTCGTGGGTTCGAATCCCACGTGGGATGACCTAGTTTCTGAGAATGTGATTTCTTTTTTACTGTACTATTTTATTACAATAATCAAATTTAATGAATGAATAAATAGTAACAAACAAAAAAAAAAATATTCCAACAGCATATATAGAAAGGAAAATGGAAAATAGCTAGGAAAATCGCTTTCTATTTTATCTCTTAATATTGTGATTCTGTTCATATGTATATACATATTTATATTAATTATAACTATTTAATAAAAGTAACTAAAATAAAATTTTTCTTTGTTGACTTAAGTAGGAACCGACTTAAATTTTTTTATATTACTTGTTACCACACACATTATACTTAGATCTTATTGTTATTAATTTTGATCATAGCATATAAATAAACTATGATTAATTATTAATAATTAAATTAATAATTGCCAGTTATTTGACTCTACTGTTACATGTGATCAAATTAATATATTTAACTAAGCATAATATACACTATCTACCAATAAGTAATTGGAAACCTGTGTGATAAAAGAGTAAACAATATTTATTCTTATTCAATAGTTGGTAGAACCTCCAGCTAGAGCAATTACAGCCTTAACCCTTCGGGCCATGCTTTCCACAAGTGTTAAGTGATTGGCATTGATATTTTCTTCCCTCGTCTTGGGTGAGTGAGTGAGTGAATATTTACGTCGCACTGTTCAGCTACTCACGACTCAGCTTTTGGCGACGGACCTCGTAATTTTAAACCATAGTCAAGTGGACGACACTTGAGCTGGCATCCCCTCTTCTAGCTACCACACCACACCAACGGGATGAAGTTTGAGCTCTCGATAGATTTAACGCGATTCGCTCTCGTACACGGCGGGTCTTCACCGGTGCTAGGCTCGAACTCATAATACGCCGGTCACGAGTTCGTTACCTTGACCACTCACTCATAACCGCGGCTACCCCCTCTGCCTGGAGAAGATATGAAAGTTCTTTCACTGATTTTGGACGGCTGCTACACTTCTTAATTCGGCGATCCAGCTTTTCCCAAAGGTTTACTATCGGTTTGAAGTCTGGACTCTGAGCCGACCAATCAAGTAAGTTCACCCCGTTATGGTCACACCAATCCGTGGTGGACCTATCGCAACCTGACAAGTGGCATTGTCATTCTAGAAGTAACAATGATCAACCCGTAAAGTTGAGACAGCCTAGGAAGACCATTTTTATCTAGAATAGTTTATTAGGAGTCGGCGTTTAGCTTACGATGAATCGGGGTTAAGGTTAGTGGTCGCGGTAGACGAGTGGTATAGGTATCGGATCGTGGCTTGCCTTGTCACGAGTTCGAGCTCAGTACCACTAAAGACCCACCGTGAAGGGCAGCGATGCACGTTAAATCTGTCGAGAGCTGAAACGTTAAATCTGTCGAGAGCTGAAACGTTAAATCTGTCGAGAGCTGAAACGTCCTCCCGTTGGTGTGGTGTGGTAATTAGGAGAGGGGTGCCAGCTCAGGTGTCGTCCACGTCACTTGACCATGGTTCAAAATTACGTGGTCCGTCGCCAAAAGCCCTCGTGCAGCTGAACAGTGCGACGTTAATATTCAATCACAATCTCATAGTCCTTACCAGGCGCGCGCGAGAAACATCCCCAGACCATAATTCTACCTCCGCCAAATTTTACTGTAGGCACAATGCATTCTGGCAAAATGCATTCTCCAGGCTCTCACTGTCATCCAACTGGTAGAGGTTGAACCTTGATTTATTCGTCTAGTGAACCTGGTTGCACTCCCTTATGTTTCTCATTTCGAAGTACCTTGCTCCAGTTCAACGGAACAGGTTTATTGGATTTTGTAATCAAAGGCTTATGGTCGGCAGTGTGACCATAGAAACCAAACAAATGTGTTTCCTTGTGAATGGTTGTTATCGAAACAACAATCCCAGATGCTTGTTGGAAGTTCTTGAGTATAGGCGGCATCTGTTTGGTACAGCTTTTCTGAATTTCTGTAGACAGCCCTCGTCAGTCTCTATCTCTTAGTTTCGTGGGTCTGATGGGTCAAAGCATATCTCGACAATTACCACTCACCTTCCACTTATAATCACAAAAGCCACGGTCAATTTTGGAATTTTTAACTTACTATTATTCGCAAGAAACTACTCTCTAGTGAACTCTTCAACAGTCAAAGTAATACTGACTCAGTTTCAATGAGCGACTGCTATTTATAGTCTACGTAACTGCCTTCAAGCTCTTTCTAAAAAAATCCACTTACATAATAGATAGTGATGTTAATAGATTTCTCCAGTAATTTCCAGAAGCATCCATATGATAGCAAAGTCACCAAAAGTGGTTGTCAAGCACTAGCGTAGCTAGTTCTGAGTGAGCCCTGTATCAAAATTCCTAGGACACCCTATTTTGGGGCAGCTCTACATTTTACAATATTTTGCTTACACATGTTGGAACCCTTGTAGCTTGGAGTCCCCCTATCACTGATACGAATGATACGATGCTAGTTACACCCCTGCCGCCAAGTCACCAAATTTGGTGGTCAAAAATGCTGCCAACTTGGTTGTATCGCCAATATTTCGCCGTTTCCATTGAAATGCTATTATAATGTAAGGGACGGCGTTGCTCGTGAATATTACAATTTTTATCATAAAATTGAATACAACAGAAAGAAATATTAACACATGTTAAACATCCAAATATGAATTATTTACATTATTTTAAGATGAAATTAAGCATTAATTACACACAATTGGCGTAACAATATATATAAATAAAATTTGTTTAGCAATGAACAATATTTTCAAGACTTCAGTGGAAAGAGTTAACATGGAATATGCTGAGTTAACACAGAATTAATATGCAAAGATTTATCATAGAATGAAATGAATTATAACATAAATAAAATACATGTCATGTCATAACAAAATCTTTGTAATATCAAAATATTTGGTTCCCCAAATAATAGGCCTGAATGAAACCAAAAAGAAGAAATAGATTGCTATAATTCGACATAAAATTAATGGAACCATGATTGGTTGTTTTTTAACATCACACTTAAAAGAGACATAAGAACTTCGTAAATTTGAACTATGGTCAAGTGACGAGGCCGATTTCTAAGTTGGGGCTTATTTTTTTTAACTCCCACACACTTATATGAGAAATTTCAGCCTCGGCAGGCAATTATGTTCGAGGGTCATAGTTTTCCCTTCACTGTCTGAATTGATCATGGCTCTTAAATTTTATTTTATTAAATAAATAAGCCAATTACACTGCGATGATAACAAACAGAAGTTTCAGATATAAACTTAAAAGCTAAAGAAATATTTCTTCATTTGACATCAATTTTCTGTTACAACTTTAAGTAGCAATAATAGTTAACAGACTAAAAACATTTTTTTAATCGCGTAATAACTCAAGAAACATGATATTAATAAAATCCTTCATAACATTAAAAAAATGAGTATAAACTATAAAATATAAAATTCGTCTGAAAATTCTTTTTTTAAGTCACTTCTTACAATAGTTTAGCTTCATTAGCTACTACTAGTTTTCTTTAGAAAAATTCTATTTGTTCTAATAGCTCACACAAAAACTTGCTCAGAAGATTGTTGCAATAACTTATTGCAAAAGGAAAATATATATTGCTATCGTTAAAATTTTTTTCAAAGTTTCGAAATTTTTTTCTACGATAATCATTATAGAGGGAAAATATGGACTTTTAGGCTTAAAACGTAGAAAACCGTATATAGTCAATATTGAATAACAAACAAAATATCAATTAAAATAAAACACGGGGAGTTGTAAAATTTAAAAATTTTGGTAAAATAATGAAGTTACAATATTATTGTGTTAACTAATCGCTATGGTTTCAATTGATTTCGTTCATAATTAATCCATCATTTTGATTAACTGAAAACAATTAAAATGTTATATTTATTATTCTTTGTCAAGAATTCTAAGATATTTTTCAAATAATTTATTACAATGTTTATATCTAACTTCAAATTTTTTTTAATTTTTTTATTTGTACATATCCTACATTGTAGTAGATTTTAAATGATTTGAAGATAAATTGTTTCTATATTATTTTTCTTTTCACCCTTCCATATTTCAAAAATTTGGTTACATTTAAACATTGGTAACGAAAGACCATAACATAAACTGGAATCTTAGTATTTTAAAGTATTTTTGAGTAAATAAGTAATAAGTAAGAATTAAATAAGTAGTAATTTAAAAGTAGTAAGAGAAACTTGAGTATTGTATTACCATTCCACACTGCAATGATGAATATGTATTGTTTACAATTTTAATATTGTAATAATTAATTGTAAGCGTTTTAAAATTTTATAACTGATTTGCTACATTAAATTATGCTGCTTAAAGTAATTCTTATATTTTCAAAAGTTTTCACCTTTTATTATTTATTTATTTTATGATCGGTGTTTTTTCATGCTGTTTCCGATTATTTAAAACCATAACTGCTTATTAAATTTATGTTTTTATAAAATACGAAAATATATTTCAGGTATCATTGAAAAATTTGTGAATCGTAAGAATAATTATTCCTCAAATTAATTACACACAAAATACGAAACTTTTGTATAAAAATAAATGTTACATTGTTTTGTATGTAAAATATAATTTAATGATCTTGCTAATGGTTTTAGTAAAATTAAAAAAATAATAATATTTGTTTTTGAGTTAACATTGTATTGTTTCTGTACATTCAACTATCTTTTCGTTTTTTGTCATATTCATCTTGGTTTCTTGCAATGAAGAGATTTTTAAATAAAAACACGATTCTTAATTTCATATATTTTATTATTCAGACAAAGAGTCGAAAATATCTTTTTTTGCACCTAAAATAATTTTAAAGTTGATAGAAATAAATGTTTAAAATAATTTACTTAAGTAGCCTTTTGATCTAGAAATAATTCCTACACTGATGCAGACAAATTAATCTGCTCAGAAATAATAGGATAAGGGAAAATATTCCGAAGGAAACAGTATTGTGTATGCGTGTGATATATACGATAAAAGTAATATTTATAGTAATATTTATCGTGGAATATATTCTTGCTCTAATAGGCTCGTGAAATATATTATAATTGTAAAGGGGACGCAGAATATGTTATAAACATAATATATATGATCGGAAAATATTTTACCAATGTAAGAGGGTAATGGATTATGTAATAAATGCATTAAGATAATGAAATGTAGAATAAACGTATTATGGTCGTGGAATATATAAAGGTTGCCCAAATGAAAAGCGGACACGTGCAATTGTGTCAGAATGATTGTAGCTCAGCGTTTCTCCAACTCTACGAGGGGGCGCTAGCATATTAAAAAGTCAAAAACAAAAGATTATTTAAAAAAAATATTAATTTACTGAAAGTAACAAACAAAATACATTCCGACATAATAAAAAAATAAAATACACATTTACACTGGTTATTATACTTATAAATGTATCAGTGCTTCACAAGGTAACAATCCTAATTTAATAAAACGTTTATTAATTACCAGAGACCCCATGGGCTTATCATATATATAATTAAAAACAAAAATTAACACTTATCTTGATAATTTATCCGGTTTATAATTTTTCTCTTAACTGCAGATTAAAAGTTAAGCGATTCGTCAACCGTTTTCTACGTAGGCACGCGTATGAGATGCATTGGTGGGGGGAATAAAGAAGAGCAAATAATCTGATATAAGTAAATCTTCGCAAACACTGTCAAGGTCCTTTTATTGCATTCCAAAGCCTTCGGAATAATTTTATGGATAGCCCTGCACAGAAAAGATCGTACTTCGGAAAGACGCATATATACGTCCGAGGAAATAAACGCTTTGGCTTAGGGAGACGTTTATATACGCCGGGGTGCTTAAGAGGTTAAAGTCGCTTCGCAGTTTTAGGGTCAAAGTATAGTATTATTGAATGCAATACCTAGTTATTGTATTAGGGAGGCGCGATGAAAATTATGAGTGAATATTGGGTCGCGAATACATCAACTTTGAGAAGAACTGCTGTAGCTATTGCAGCGCCATCGAACTTGGATATAAAGAGAGGTAGGAGGTATACACCACATACTCTGATAACAATAATAAATCAGAAAGACAAAGCACTCCTCAAAATTCCGACTCTAATGTTAATAATACCTCTGATTTCCAAGACATGATTGCTATTTTTAAAATTGTAACTAATATTTTTAAACAATTCCCAAAGTTAAAACAAATTCTCCCATCTCTTAAAAAAAACAAGGATTTTAAGCAACAAGCGCTTATGTTAATAGAAGCTGTCCTTGATTAACTTATTTTACTTTAAATTTCTAATGCTTGAAATTTTTTCTTTAATTTCAATGTTTCTATTTTTATTACTCTATTTTTTATTAAACTTCTCATTTCCCCTCTTAATTCAATAGTTTGATTTTTCTTATACAGATCAGGTAATTTTCTCCTAAAGTCCAAAAGCTCACAAACCAATAGGAATCATCCTTTTTAACCGTCGGAGCTCTGCCATTCACCATTGGTTCCTGCCCTCCGAGGCCACACCTCCTCAACCCCCCCAAACCAAGAACACATCGCAAGGCCCACTCAGTTCCAGATATGGAGTGAAGTCTGACAAGACTCCAGTCTCCATAGATGTTGTGACGAAGCCGGTCACTTTCCCCTAATTGTTAAGATTGGTGCTGACAGACGTCGGGAAAATTCCAGACATTTCCCTAATTGCTGGGAAAAAATTTCGCAACTGGGTGGCCAAAGATTCGAACCTTCTTTTCCCAGGCTGTCCCGACCGTCCAAAAGAAACACCATAACATTGTGCTTTCGTTTTCCCACGATTCGATGATGACAGCGCGTCTGAGAACTTACAATATAGGCGGAAACAGACTCCCGATAGGCGGCCTACGAACAAGAGATCAAATGGGCCGAGACCGACAAGGGCGGCCTAGTAACAAGAGATCAAAGAAGGAATTAGGAGGCGAGAGACGAGAGGTTTATAAGGAGAGCGTGAGAGCATGAAGAGGACTGGATTTGGGGGAACCATTTTTGGAGGCCCCTCCAGCGAGAGAATTGATCAGGAAACCGGTGTGGCCCTTTCAGCTATGGAGAGAAACGATAGTGAGTCCACGAAGTACGGCGGATTCCGAACTGTGGAGACCGGACTTTAGGGAACTGACTGAGGCCCCTATAGTGATGAATAAAACGATTAAATCCGCGAATTAAGGCGGATTCTGAACCGGAGAGACTTTACGTGAGGGAACTGAATTGGAGGACCCTCTAGCTAAAGACTGACGATACAGCTATACCTGAGTCCGCGAAGTAAGGCGGATTTTAGAACGGTGGAAACTGCGAAGGAGCACGGCGGATTTGGAGCTAGCGAACTCACCCAGACTCGGTGTGGAATTACCGAGAGTGTGAACCCTTTTTACGTATCCTATGTATAGGACTTTCCTCTAGAGTGTCAATTTAGGACATTATTTTATGCGAGAGATATGAGACATTGCAGCCAGTGACTCGAAATCTGTGGACCCTTTTGCTAATTAATTGTGATAGAATATTTTTTTGGATGATTTTCTTATTGAGAAATAAATAATTTATCCCAGAGCTGTGTGAAGTCATTACAATGTCGAGATGTACACCACATACGACGTGCAATAATGAAACCTGCTCGTGGTAGAGGGAATAGATGAAAAGTAAAGTCGTGCTATTCATGGATGCGTCCATATCGGATCAATACGCGGTAGTATGGTTTCTGATTGTGGAATGTGAGCTGGATGCGGACATCTATCAGTGAAAGAGGGGCATTCTATGGCTAGCATTTCTCAGTTTGAACAATTGGTACAAAAGTTCTCGAGAAGGGTGGCAAGCGATTCAGATTTCCATGACAATGCCGGTCTAAACATCTCCCGTGAAACCCGTACAACCTTAAAAAACTGTGTTGAAAAGTGCTGGAACACCTGCCGTTCAAACCGGATTTGTTATCCTGAAACCTTTCACATTTTCCCCCATGAGGTGAAGGAAGCTATGCAGGACTTCCTCGAGAATCAAATCCAATCTTTCTGCAGTGAAGACATAGAAGTACTGTCTAAACAATGGAACCTATGTTACAACGCCCAAAGCAAATTATTTTAAATTCCAATAAAGGTATTCTGTTCAGTCAACTTGTCCACTTTTCATCTGGGCAACCCTTATATATTATGAACTCGCAGGTGAGTGGGATGTTTTGTGAAACAAATAGAGTAGTACAGTGCTTCTCAAACTTTCAATGCTTGCGACCCAATTTCCAATCGTAATTTTCATCGCGCCCCCCTCATACAATAACAATGTATTGAATCTAATAATAACATACTTTGACGCTAAAGCTACACTTTATAACTTTAATTATAAACTGTACAGATTATCAAGATAAGTATCAAATTTTATATATAATATATATGACAAGCCCATGGGGTCAGTAGTAATTATTAAACTTGCTCTTAACTTAGTATTGATAAATTAATGATCAAATACATTGTGCAGTACTGACATATTTATAAGTGTATTATATCAGTGTAAATGTGTATTTTATTTTTTATTATATTGGAATGTGTATTTTGTTTAATTCCTTTCAGTAAATTAATATCTTTTAAAATCTTTTACTTTTAACTTTTTGATATGCTCGCGCCCCCTGGTGAGATTATCACGGCCCCCTAAGGGGGCGCACCCCACAGTTTGAGAAACACTGGAGTAGTAGATTCTAAAATGAGCTTCATATATAATGGGAAAAATTAACCTCTTAACTGCCGGGGGCGAATATATACTTCCCGTTCAGTCGGTGCATTAACGGCCCGGGGAGTATATACATATCGGGCTCAGCAGGTGTGTTAATTGCCCGCGGCGTATATATACTCCTATCCAAAGTACGATCCTTTGCATTGCTGAGCTATCAGGAAAACTGTTCCCAAAGTTTTAGAATGCAATAAAGTAACCTTGAAGGTGTTTACGAGGGATTTACTTATTTTAGTGAAGGAATTACCTATTAATGCTCTTTCTTTTCTTCCAATACACTACTTTACTACGTGTACCTGTATGAAAAACGGTGACATCGGAGATCGAACTGTGTAACTTTTTCAAGGCAGTTAAGGGGTTGAAACATACTCCAAAAGTAATAGAATTTTGGAACTTGTCACCAGATCGGAAGTAATATGCTGAAATTAAGTATTAGTTTTATATACCTTTATATCGGAATTACTGAAAAGATTGTGTACTAATCTACTGTAACAAAATTTTCAGTTGTTCATTTAATAGCTTTATTGTATTTGCGCAAGCTTATATTACAGCACAATATTTAAAGGTACTTCACTGTAGTTTTTGAAAGCTTTTTTACGAAATATGCAAATGTATTACCGGTAATTGTGAAAAATCTATATGATAAAACATGGACAAAGGCTTTGCGTTGGTCGTAACTGATTTACTAAATTTACAATGCATAATGCCAATACTATATGTTCCTGCAGGTATTGCAAAAAATGTAAATTTCTTATATTTCACGAAACCTATTCACTTTCAAAGATATTACACCCAAACACACACATCTTTTTAACTTACTCTATCTATCCAAAAATACATATTTATAATACAGTTTTTCTCTCTCTATGTATCTATGTATACCCCTCAAAAGTGAAATTGCAACACACGAAGAAATTGCACGCAGCTTAATATGAACTAACATACAGGACTGACAGAGGTGAGAAACATATGCAAATGATTAAATTTGCGAGCGCACCTGGTCACATAAAACTCAATTTCTGGCTATAAAAAACCAACAGCTGGCTCATTTTGTACATGCTGTCAGAGACGGATATCATCATTGGAATTAATGAAGGAGAATAGGATATATATAAACTTTAGAGATACTAGTGAGTTCAATACCTGCAGTTATCTCCTGTGGTACAAGGCTTTCAATCTGGAGCTGCATGAACTTGGTTTGTCGATACGTGAAATTCTCACTCTTATTGGATGAAATGTAAGTACAATGCAGCGATGTTTGTCCAGATGGGTGCAGAAACATTTCAGAGCACTGCGAAGAGGCAGTGGATAGCAGTGATGCCCAAGAGAGAAAAGAATCACCGAATGGTTAGTCGAGACTCGTTTGTAAAGGTACATGGTATTTAAAAACAATTGTTACCATTAGAGGGTGCATCTATCAACAACCAAATTCTGCGCAACAGGTTGCATGAGAGACAGATGCGCGCAAGGCAGCCAACCACTGGAATTCTGTTATGCTCTCCACACAGAACTGTGCGCCTGATTTTGTATCAACGTTATCGAAATTGTATCAATGAATGACGTCGGGTACTGTTTTCAGATTAGCCCGATTTTGTTTACGTAGGGATGATGGTCGTGGATGTGTGTAATGGCTTCTCGGGGAACGTTGCTTACCAGCTCATATCATCAAGCTCCAGTAGGTTTCAGGGTTGGGGGGCATCATGTTTGGACAATGAACATCCCTTGTGTACATACCGGCAGTTTAACATCAGACCGTTACGTTAAACAAGCGTTTGTCTGTATAATTCGGTCATTTGAGCAGGTCTTCCCTGGTTCGTAATTCCAGCAAGGCAATGGCCGGCAATATGTCACTTGAAGATTAGATCTCAATTGATTGATTGATTGAATATTAATGTCGCACTGTTCAGCTACACGAGGGCTTTTGGTGACGGACCACGTAATTTTGAACCATGGTCAAGTGACGTGGACGACACCTGAGCTGGCATCCCCTCTCCTAACTACCACACCACACCAACGGGAGGACGTTTCAGCTCTCGACAGATTTAACGTGCATCGCTGCCCTACAGGGCGGGTCTTTAGTGGTACTGGGCTCGAACTCGTGACAAGGCAAGCCACGATCCGATACCTATACCACTCGGCTACCGCGGTCACATTAGATCTCAATATCTGAATAGAATAGACATCCTTCTCTGGCCGGCAGCCTCACTAAATCTCTCTCCCATTGACCCTGTGTGAATCCTTATCAAACATGTGGTGCACTAGTCACCACAAGTACATACCTTTGGTTACAAACACGAAGAATTGTTATGGCAATGAATATCTCAGGATACCACTAATGATTTCAATGATATGTAGAACACATCGCCCATTTAGGGGTCTGCACAGCTGCCACGGGGGTCACAATAAACAGTCGATGTATGAGGGCACGATATTAAATTTCTAAGTCATTCCCATGATTGGTTATTGTTTTATAAATGAAGTTCAAAGATAGGGAAGTTCCTACTTACAATAAGAGCATTTGTTTTTAACTGATAAAGAATTAACCCAAATTAGGCGTAAAAGAAGGTAGTTATTTTAGGCAATTAATAACTGAATTTGTTGTTTAATTGAATTTCTGTGTTATTGCGTAATAGAAAAAAGTAACACAATTGCCGTGATTTATTAATGTTTCATTCACACAGTATTGGTATTTATACTACAAAAATCTCCATCATAAACTTATTTTTTTTGTCTTATTTACGTTCAAGTAATAATCACGTAATGTTTTATTTAAAAAGCTGATAGCACAGATACCATAAAAATAAGGCATGAGCATAAACAAAATTATATAGCAGCTTTGATAATAGGCAGGTCATCTGAGTTCAAATTATTAAAACAAGGGAATGTTTTATTGTTCTATAAATTGTTATAATCTTGTTCATTAAGTACTGAAAAATAAAAACAAAATTCTTTTATCTACTTGTGTGAACACTCTTATTTAATTTTTATATACTATTCCTTTAAATTACACAAGGGAATGATTTTATATAATCGAAAAAAATCTAATTAAATCATCTTTTAATGGATGTAGTCTTCATAAGCCGACACGTACTCAGTAAATATTGAAATAGATGTATATTGTAACACTTAAGGCAGCTAAATATGCTATCGGATTTCAAGCACCAAGTACAAAAATGTATTAAGTGTTCGAGTAATTCATTTGCAATTCAAATGAGATATAGTAAATAACTTGAAGCCAAAACAACCATTAAAATACTTTTTAATGACATATAAAAAACTTATAACGACTAAGTAAACGAAAAAAAGTCCTTTTTTAAGCTTAGACGTAATCTTTGCTTTAAATGGCTAAACAATTTTTTAAGAAACTCTTTTCTTGAAAAGGCAATACACTTTTTTACTGGCTTCGATTTATTTTTTACATTTATCTGAAGATTTCAAAAATTTCATTTAGATTTAGATTTTAGATTTGTTTCGATGATCTTAAGAGAGATTTCGTATGAGGATTTTTTGCTCTGGATCGTTTCAAAACAAGTAAAAGGACATATCATTATTTATACATTAGTCGCTGGTTTTTTTTTTAAATGTGTATACGAATCAGCTGCAACATCATACTTTTGTGTTCCATCAGTCTGATGCTGGCAGAAAAAATAATTATAGTAAAATGAGAGAAAAAAGGAAATTCTGTGTGTGTTGAAATTAGAATTTTTCTCTCTCTCTTTTGCATTTGTTTTTATTTTATATATATATATATATAGTTCACCTCTAAATACATAAATTCTGTACTTCAATAAT
>BMAV01023827.1:36160-54599 GCA_019973955.1 Trichonephila inaurata madagascariensis
TTTAACAGCTTCTCTTTAGTATAAAATATTTAAAAAAAACCTACTGTCGAAATTGCAGCTCACATGATAAAACGAAAGATGGAGAAAAGCTTGGATCGGTCTGATTCGAAGGTGCTGGGGTTTTGAAATGATGCAGTGAACATTTTACTATATTTACTACTTACTACTCATTTATCAATAATCACCGATTTGGGTAATTTACAATGTAAAAAAATAGTTTTATTTTGAGTCTAAAACCAACTACCGTAAAATCCGCGCACTTTGAACACAAAAAATATGATCGAAAATTAAGGGTGCGTGTTATACGCCGAGTTTAAAAACGATAGCTTTAAAATTAACAAAAAGCATGGGCATAAAAAAAAATTTACTTCTAGATGTATCAAAACACTCTTTATTTAAAAGAAACGACTTGCCTTATGAACAAGAACAGTTGTAGTTCTAGAAGTATACTATTTTTTTAAAAGTCTGGGATAATACCTCGAATAAATTACTTCAAAACATAAAAAAAATGTATATTAATATATTTCAGATTTCTTCGTTAAAAAGGGGGTGCGCGTTATACGGCGAATATTCCTAAGAATTAAAAAAAAATTAGCTTGAAAGTATAGGTGCGCGTTATACATCGGTGAGCGTTATAAACCGGATTTTACGGTAATTAAAATTTTTTTCCCCATTTTTTCAAAAATTCCCCCCTTTTTGTGGCAATATTAAATTTTGATATTATTCTTTTTTAACTATTTCATACCGTAGAACGTCTTTTCCACAAAAATAAACTTCGATTATTAATAATTTTTTTCTCAATATAACCGCGATCCACTCAATTGTATATATAAATAAAAAACTGAAGTCATGTGTTCAATCTCAAAATCAAATGAGCTAATCCTGTATATATAATGAGGGATAAAAACGTTTTACAAAAATTTCGAAGTGTTAATTTCTTTTTAGTTAATCTTTTGTTAGGAATTCACTGAACAATCTGGATTTGAATGCTTCCCAAAATAGTTTGCTTTTTCACGGCTAGATGGCGGTAGAAAAGAGCAAGTGGTAAACTTGAAGATTTTTTACGGAGAGTGCGATTACGAAAGGTTTACCTATTGAAAACTAAAGTAGTCATTCAAATAGATTAAAAAATGAAGAATAATTGTATGTGTGTTATACAGAGTAAAAGAATGTTTATTATTTTCGCTACTTATTTTTCTTTCAGCTTAACTTAAAAAGAAAGTTAAAGTATAATATATTATTTTTCATTCTTCACTTTCAAATACTTGCTTTCCCCCCTTCGGAATAAAACCGGGTTTCATAAAGTAATCTACTGTTTTTAGCTGTGTCATTAAAGCTCCTTCGTAATTTTTTTTCAGATTCTCAGGGATATTAATTTAGAAACCGAACTGTGTATTGTGCTGGTAAACAGTTTTATTCAACAAGCGTAATTTTTCAACAAGAATAATTTTTTTATTCCATAATATATTGGCTTACAAGTTTCTCGTGCGTTAATTCAAGTGGTGAAATTTTTGACATCGGCATTAGAGAATATATCAGAACACAGTTTTGTGAAACACAGATTATTAATCACAAGTCACTTTTGTATATCTACTGTCAATAAATTGTTTCTCTCTTTTTTTTTTTTTTATCAAATTTGTTGTTGACGGACACAATTATTGCATAAATTGTTAATTCTTGTTATGAGTAATATAATTTTATTTCAATTGAGTAGTTACAATAGAATTATTTATTCTTTGCATTTAACTATAAGTTATATATATTCTCTATGTTGTAAGTAAATGTTTAATTTAATGATGAAATAACCATTTACTCTTTTTCTTAACAATGTTTTTTTAAAAGCTTTATTTAAAGATGAAATGGTTAGCTTTAGGTTGTTATATTTAAAAATTGTTGAAATAACCATTTATTTAAAAATGCATCAGTCATTTTCTTTCCACTTCCAGGTCGTTAAGGTTCAGGTTCATATGAGTCCCTAAAACGAAATATGGGATCCCGCAGAGATTAGGAGCCTAACAAGAAGTTTTTCGGTATATTTTTTTCTTCAAAACTTGAATATAAAGAGTTGAAAGACAGAAGGTATCTAAACTTTAAAGCCCATAAACAATACTATTAAATTCATCTCTTAAAAGAGTTATGTTTTTGTAAAATTATGATTAGAGCAACCACATAAAACAGCGTTCATCACAAATTTTAAAAATGATATCTTGAATAGGGTGTATAAGTGAGCCTAACTAATATCATATCATCTCATCTCAGTATCTCATGCAATGCACTTAAAATTCCAATTTAATTATATATCAATTAATCCTCAAATATATTTGTATCGAAGAACGTTTTATTTACTGTTTTTTTACGCGATATTTGTTTTTAAATCAAGGTAAATAATATTTTCTCCATTTTTATTTAATTCTTCTCTTTATCATTATTTGTTTTTTCTCATATCTTCGCAAAAAACGACTGAAACCATTAAAACACAAGAGATTCCTTTCAAAATTAGTTAAAAGAACACTGAATAAGAACACACAGCAGAAAGAGAATTCCTTACACTGATTAAAATTTAGCTTTTGAATTAATTATAACAATCAGTAATAACTTAAATATATTACGGTACTCCAAAATCTTACTATTAAACTCTCAGGGCCTTACTCTACAGATTGTGACTCGAACCCGACATTACTTTAGGAATAGTCTCCATGACACAAATACTAGGAAACAACTACTAACACAATTAATCAAGGTAATGATTTATTAGAATATCAACTAATATATACTTAAGTCAGTAATCTTGTGTGCCGCCAAATTTGTAAAATTTTTTTTAATTGTATTCTGTGAAAAAAAAAAAAAAATAAAATCCGGAATCGAATCATTCGACCGTTTTATAAAAAGAAACTGAGGGTATTCGTGGTATATTTAACTTATCCATTCCTGGATAGATATGAAAAAAAATTGATTGGGTTCGTAATCCATTTGTGATAACGTATAGACATCTGTATATTAATTAACTTCGAATAAAGATAAAAAAATAATTTCTCTGTGTGATAATCAAGATTTAACTTCAAAACTTTCAGAAGACTCAATTTATTTTGGATTAAAAATAAAGGGGATTGTCTCATAATAGCCAACAAAGCTTTAAAAATATTGTTACAATTTTCTACATCTAATTTGCGTGAATTCGGACTTTCAGCATTAACAAATATAAAAATGAAAAAAGATCGAGACTTTTAAATTTAGATGACGAAATGAGAGTGGCAATCAGGGACCGCCGTATCGGCCGTATCAATGATATGGGACTCCCGAGCTACAGGGGCCCCAATTGTAAAATTCTGACGCTTTCAAATAAGTTTTATTGTTGGAAAAAGGGCCCCCAAGGAATTTTGATACAGGGCCCATTCAAGACTAGCTACGCCAGTGGTGGCAATATCATTTTTACGGACATATATCAACGAAATTTTCGAAAATCATCAAGCTCAAATTTCACACTAAATGTTTTCTTATAATTAATTTGTAATACATATTATTTTATTTAACACTGAAAATTATTATCATAAACTCTGTTTTATATAGTGTATTACAGATAAGTAAAATTCTTTTAAACTTATTTTATGGTTAGTCAAATTTAGAAATTAACAAAAGTGTACCGTAACAAGAAAAAGGTTGAGAATCACTGACTTACGCAATCAGAATTCACTTATCTGAAATACTTGCAGATGCTCAAAGTTGCAGCTCTAACCAAACGACTGAAGCTTTAGTAATTGCAATGGTGTCTCGAATCTGGCGTTCAATGAGATTTGTCCCAGAGCTTTCTGAAATAGCATCCACTTTTAAAATTTGTAAGTGTCTGGGTTAAAACATGGAATTAATACAAGGTTGAAAACAATTCTCAAACTGTAAGTGAAAAATCTTCACACTGCTAATCGCTAGCTTCTCAGCTAATAATTATTAGCTATTTATTTCCACATTAATATCTCTCTTTCATTCACTTTTATACCTTAAAACCAATCTGCATATTCTGTTTCTATTGTAAAGAGGTTTCAGTAAAACTCTAAGTAAAACTTTAAAGGATATTATCCCATGTTAAGTTTAAGAAAAAAACCTTGCAAGATAGCCCATTACAAGTATATTCTAATAATAATTCAATTGGGTATTAGTGAAAGTTTGTGATTAACACTGAAGGGAATAACTAAACTAGGGAATAATCCTTTTTTGATGGACTTATTAAGAAGTATGTATTTTCATTATTGGGATACTAGTTTGTATTTAAATTTTGCTTAAAAAAGCAGCAGACCTCATAATTCTGTATAACGATCAGGTGCCAAATTCTACTTAAATTTAACATTTTTCTTTTTTTTTTTTTGGTATTTTTATCCACCATTATTTATAAAATACCATTTATTGCTGAATTAACTCATAATGTTCAGCAAACTTTTAGTAAATTTGACTCACCGTGTAAAGGGATAATGAACATTAAATCTATTGAGACTCAAAGTCCTCCTGTTGGACTGTTGTGAAAGTATGGAGGATGTTAAATCAGGAGTCTAGACCAAGGGTCGTCAACGTTTTAGCTGTAGCGTGCCAAACCTATCTACCAACATGATTCAACATGCCACATAGTAAAGCATTTTTTAAACAATTCGATTCTCGCAATAATGCATGCAGTGTTAGAATAGAGGTCAATATTATAAATAATATTACTTACAGATTTATTATATATTAATTTTACATCATTTATAAAGATATTAGTTAACATAAAAATAAACACCACAAAGCATAACTATTTCTTCAACAAAAATTAAAATTGTACATATATTATGTATTTTTAACATATTTATTAAAATAAGAAATATAACAACAAAAAGTATAATTTCGTTCATTATAGCTAAATAACTGCTCTACTTTCATATCGCAAAATCAGGGTTATAAAATTTGTGACTTTCAATTTAACATTATTTTGAGCATTCAGATGTTAAACAATTTCTTTGCGGGCACGAAGTCTTTTTCATACAAGGAAAGCTTTTTTATTTAGTTATGTAAAACTAAAAGAGTGGAAAGAAGAGTGCATGCAATTTCCTTTCTTCAATCAATTTAATCTTTCCAGGAATGACATTCAATAATTTACAAATAGCTGTAAATTTATCTTTAGAATTATCTTTCAGATTTTTTTTGTAATTCAGTGTATGTCCATAATTCTGAAGATGTTTGTCAAATAAGGTCCATTAAAAAATTATCAACTTCCATCCACTCAAAAATTGACAGATTTGTAGAGTAGGGTAGAGTGTCACTAAGAATCGTACCACATGCCATATGTGTTATGAGTGCTGTAGGTTGTCGACACATATACTCTAAATCATGGTTCTTCGCCAATGGCACTGGTTTCAGAGTGAGTCGCTAATGAATAATCAATGAATTACACTCAGTAAATTTATTTCCGAATTTTAGGTACTATTCTCTTGGATTGCCATTTTCCGTAAAATGTATCAAAATTTTATTTTAATATTTTATTTTTGTTAGAATAATTTTCAGAAATTTTTTTTTTTTTGTATTTTATTTACCTAATATTTGACTTTTTATTTTTTTAGTTTAATATTTGCTTCATGCCATTAACAAGAATCTGTATTTAACAATTTAAAAACAATTAAACGCAATTAAACATTTTATTTTTATAGAATTCATCCTTTCCGGAATTACTCATACCTGCTAATTGATTTTAGTTTTCAAAACCATTCATGTTCGTTCTTTAAATTATTGAGGGAGTTTTACATTCCGTTACTCATGAAATATATTTTATCATATTTCCTCTTCTATTTAATACGGACAGTCGTTTGAAGTTAGCTTCAACTTCAAAGGAAACTTTCAGTTAATGCCAAAACAAAGCATAAAGAGAAAAAATTATAATAGCTTAATGTTAAACCTGTTAGTCAATGGAATCTTATGGTGTGAATTAACGTCACACTGGAAATCACACGAAAGCAATTTATGATTGACTTTTAATTTCGAACCCCAGCCAATTGACAAGGGTGACATTTGAGCTTGTACGTTCACTCTCCTAATTTTCACATCATGATGTCTGAGAAACTGAAGGGTTAATTCCAATTTGGGTATAACAGCTTCATTCCTTTTTCCTTCACTCTCACTCACTCATTCGGTGGAACCACGACTTCACACAGCGACTGTTGTCAGTCATGGAGTTCACAACCGCAATCTTCACTGATTTGACCGATTTGGGAAAATCAATTGTTATAATTTCTTACTAGTTCTATTCCAAAATGCTGAGTTAGTGTAAAAATGTCGTACCCAGCACACACTCCACGCTTTTACCACAATGACATTAATTTTTTCGTTAATCATTTTATTCTTATATTAAGAATTATTTTTTACTTTTTAGCTGAATTAACTGTAAAAGCGTGTTTTTCAGTTTTTTAAAACTGTAATTTATTTTTCATTTTCTTAGTTTGATCTTCAATAAAAGTGTGTTTTTTTTAGTTTATAAACTATCCTTGATTCATTGATGAATTAATCTTAAATGCGTCATTTTTTAGAATCTGGAATTCCCATTGACATCCGATCACTGTGTCAATACGGCCTGGTTTTCAAAATGCAGGATCAGCTAACTAAAGGAAATCTGGAAGAGCTAAGTTTGAAATATTTCATGCGGAATAAAGTGTAAAGTCGATGATATTTTTCTCTAAAAAGAGCTCAATATTCTCTTTGAAACTTGCATCAGCATTAGACATAAAAGTACACTTTTGAATCGAAGTGTGAGAAATTATTTAATCCGGTGACCTCTGAACCAATTCTCAGCTGTTTTGGTAAAATGAAGCAGTGAATGATGTTTCATTCCACAGATCCGACAAGAGAATTTAGAAAAACAGACTTTATGTCTGAGTTTAGCTGTTAGAACATAAATTACTTTTTTTCACATGCACGAGTTTTTTTTTATTTCCATTTTCAGAAAAAACAGACAATTATTTATATTATGGTAAGAAATTGCAAACGCACCCTCCTCTTCCTCACGTAAAGAACACTTTTTGTTTGTTTGTTGTATTTGTATTAATCACTACAGCGTTTTCGCTTTTAGGGTAGTAACAATCTTCTAGTCGCCAAATCCTGAAATGGTATGGGGAATAAGTCACCAAGCATGGAAATCCTGATCAGGAAAACGGAACAAGATTATGAAATTATTGTACTGTCATCGGTCCTTGACAAGTGTGCAAAATTTCGAAATAAACTGACCTTTTAAAGTGGGTAAAAGACGAGTTCAAAGATTTCGTTACATACAATGAAGCTTATAAAAGCGTATTAAAAAAAAAGACTCTAAATCTGTTATAATCGTTATTTCACTTAAGAAGAGACTAAAACTTGTTATGACCATTGTCCGCATTGCTAATCCGTTATCTATGAGAGAATCTGACATAGATTTTTTTCTTTCAAAATAAAGAATTTGAGCGATCATTACGGAGAAACATCAAAGCACATGAAAGTACATACTTATTTTTCACGTTTATGCTTATTTTAATTTCACATTAAAAATCATTATAATAAATAAGTAATTAAATGATTATAAATTCAAGTTAAGTATACTTATTATTTAATATTTGGTTCGATTTTTGAAACAGCTAAAAGCGCAATGATTATATGTTTCATCAGACTTGTAGTTTTTTTTATTTGCTTATGTACATACCTGTGAGAAAAAATGTTCATATATTTTTGTAGATATATCCGAGACATCAATGTTTCTGCTTTTGACAAATATTTATAAACGATTTATTAATACTTATCAGATATTATAAATATTGTTTATTTAAATTCTTTTCTCGCTTCATGTCAATTAGTTTTGGCCTCTTCTAATGCATATTTGGGAGAATATTTTTAAAAAGAGAAACTATTGTTAAAAATGTTTTGTAAGTTTTAATTTTATGAAAGTGTAGAAAAAGAATTTTTGAAAAATGGTACAAAATTACGAATTTTTTTAATTATATGCCATTCTATAATTTGTAATGCGAACTATTTGGAACTAAATTGTAAATAAAAGGAATTCATTATTCTCTATTTATAAATTTATTTGGAATAGCATTCAATTTTAGTAAAAAGACAAAATCACTGAACTCCATCAATTAAAGTACAGTCAGTCTTTTGGAGATATATTGAAAATAAAATGTGTGTGTGTGTGAACATAAAAGCATGAAATTTATGAGAATTGTATTTTAACAAGTTATTTGTTGGAATTTTTATCATAATTTTATCACTCAGCATGATTTAACAATACAGAATTATGCTTTTGTTGCAGCAGTTCATTGTTAAATAAAAAATATGTATCATACTTTTGTAAAAAATTCATTAGAGTGCCTTAATAAGCTATTTAAGTCGCTATTTTAATTCATTGACAGCATCAACTTTTCATATCATCACACACAATTAGGTTGTTCGAAAATGTTATGTGAAGCTATGCCCATACATAAAGCAATCCTTGTTCCAACTAATTAAACGATTTCGAAGAAAGAAATAAGAGCAGTCACCTATCTGCCGCGGTTGTTCAAAAATGCTCTACTGGATTAAGATCTGGTGATCACACAAGCAGGCCGTTCCCTTCGTTTCAAGTCTGATCCTCAATATATTCATCAACAAACCTTGCTTCGACATTATCATGTATTAAGATGAATTCATTACTAATAGTACCAGTATATAGTGTGTTATATGGAAAAAGGATTTATTTCACAGTACTCGGAGATTCTCTTGAAAGTACATACAGGACCCTATAATCCCCAAGAGATATCTTGATTATAACTTTAAGTTATGTTCGAATGATTGTATCTGTTCTTTGTTATCTCTTTATCAATACATTTCTGGAATATCTTTCCAAACTAAACCAAGACCTGTTTGTGGAGAATGTGGATGCCCATTGCTGTCGGATCCAGGTTACGTGCTTTTTCGACCAATGTAAGCAGACACTTCTGTGTTGTCTATTCAGAGGGCTATACACAAAGAATCATGTTGCGTAGATTCATGGATTATTAGTACATCTTGTAACGGGTCTATTCGCGTTCATCCTACTAATAATCCTCTTCTAGAATAATGGGTCTTTAAATATTATTCTAGTGAAAACTTTCCTCCGAAGAAGAAGACGTATTTAAAGATTAACTTGTGTGTGTGTGCAAGCTCGATGAGGGTTAGACAGCTAAAGAATAGCAGTGAAAGATGAACGTAAAGCTAGACGAGAGCACTTCGTAGATTATTTAATTAATATTAATTTGGCAATTTGGTCAATTAGTCGTTAAATTGGATTCGGTCGGTTTGAATTAGATTATTTTAGAAATTATCTTCAAATATAAGGTGTATTGCCTGGACGTGCTAAGTGTAAGTGATCCGATTTATTATTACATCTCCAATTATTTCGTCTACCTCGCTATTGATCCCCATATTTATCAATTGGTGCATTTCTTTACTTAAGTCGCTGAATTTATGCCGTTGTCGAAAATTGTTGATAAATAGAATTTGTAGTGACTATGGCTCATCTTCCTTCTGATCCTCTTACACTAATGGATGAGGTAGCCTATTCATTACCATCTTATTATAGTGGTAGTAAAAATTGTTGTCCCAGTTGCGGCATTATCTGAGTAAAGTTCCTCTTCCTTTGGAGTAAAGAAGGATCTAGCTTGAGAAGGGGATCTTCATCAGGAGTTGTAACCCATGTTTGGCATGGAAGTCTTCTTGATACAGAACTTTTAAATTTCAACTGATCCCATAGTCTTCGGACTTGAATCTATTCGAGAGACTTGACTACAAATGACATTAAGACTTTTAGTAGCATCCGATTATAACACTATTTTCTTTCATTCTCCGCCACCCGTCCGGTATATTGGTTAGTGACGCTGACAGCTGTAGCGTTAGGCCTGGGTTCGAATCCCGGTGAAGATATGGATGTCTGTAAATGTATAGTGCCTTTGCAGCATAGGGGGTACTCTAAATAGTCGTCGAGCCGTAAGTCCTCTCCTGAGGTTGGTGGAAGGGGAAGAGAGGTAGTAGGTCCCTGATTACCTCTAGGGTGTTCTCCCAGAAAATTGGGGTGAAAGCGAGATAAATCGTTCTGTCACCTGCATGGTGCTCAAAGAAATGGCTAACGGCAAGCGTAAATTACTATCCCCTTGCCAAGATGAATTTCATGGGCCTCTATCTGACACCGTCAGATTGATTGATTGAATATTAACGTCGCACTGTTCGGCTACACGACGGCTTTTGACGACGGACCACGTTATTTTGAACCATGGTCAAGTGACGCGGACGACACCTGAGCTGGCACCCCCCTCTTTTAACTACCACACCACACCAACGGGAGGACGTTTTAGCTCTCGACAGATTTAACGTGCATCGCTGTACTGGGCTCGAACTCGTGACAAGGCAAACCACGATCCGATACCTATACCACTCGGCTACCGCGGCCACCTGACACCGTCAGACAGGTGGCATTAGAAAAAAACAACAACCATCCATTCCGCTCGAAATTCTTAGAAAAATAGTGGTGGGTATAATTGTTTCAGGAGGTGTTATATATATCGAAATTACTTACGAACATTCATATAAACCCTATTTTTTACTTTTATCTTCATTCTTTTAAGGGATAATAATATTAATAAAAAAAAGATTTTATCTTAAATTTAAATTTTTGAGACCAGTATGAATTTCTATAAATGGTATGGCCTACCTATGAATACCTTCTTGGTATGGGCTACCAATGAAGAGTCATCTGTGGTTTGTGTCCCCAGATTGTGAATCCTTACACTAGTTACTGGCTTGAATATGGGTCACCAGTCTTATCATATAAAGCCCTAGTGAAGTGTGTGGATTGATTTTTATTGAATTTCACACTCAGAAGCAACTCGAGAAATACAGGCGATGATCCTCTTATTTTTGAACCAAGTGACGAGGACAACACTTGAACTGGATTTCTGTGCTCTCTAAACTACCGCAACACTATTATTTAAAGACTTCAACCTTAAAAAATTTAACGTCCATTAGTCTTGTTTCACTGTGGTCAAAGGATGAAGTTGATATATCTTCGTTGATAGATCCAACACTCTTTGATCTTCCATATTATGCCACGTGATTTCATAGAAATCCATCAGCATTTAATCTGCGAGAACAGAATCCTTTACTCAGCAACTACAGTTTTCGATTCTATGGACTTGGAACAGATGAGTGAGCTCCCTAATATTCTATGCAAAAGGTATTTTCATTGACTCTGTAAAAAGAACATTGAGGTGGGCATGAAAGGGCTTGTCACAACTTGATCTTGGTATTGTTAAGTCGTTGAGCCTTGAGCTTTTGTAAGTTTGCCTTTATTTCCTTTAATCGCTGTTATTAGCGAAACTATCAACCCTACAGGATTCAGCGTGTTATTGAATATAGTTCGATATTTTTAAAAATATAAATACGGTTCAAAAGTTCTGATTTTGAGCATTTAATTTAACTATATATTAATAATATACAAAAATGGACATAACTAATGTTTGTATTTACTTAAATTGAAATGACAACTAGTAGTTTTAAGATAAATTAAATAGAGATAAATTAAATAATGTAAAACTTAAATGCTTAAAGTACACTCATGGACAAAAAAATTAGCGCATCAAGAAGGAGTCGTCAAAATGAAACGAAATTTTACATACGTAATGACTACTTTGATATAAGTAAATGATTAGAAAATCAAAGATAAAGGATAATTTATTTCAGAGAAAAAGGCAAAAGAACGGAGGATTTAATACCCTGTTGAACATCCTCTATAGCGCGAATGCACGATGCGATACGATCGGGCATTGTGGTATACAAATTCTGTATGATGTCTTGAGACATTCAGTTCCATATTTGCTGTAACCTTACATCTAGTTCGTTCAAACTTGTGGGATGCCCAACTCGCCGTCTCAAATGATCCCAGATACGCTCGATTGGAGACAAATATGGGGATCAGGAAGGCCAAGGAAGGGTAGTAACAGTGTGGAGACAGTCTTGTCAGGGAGTCCCTTGCCCTGTGAGGCCGAGCATTGTCTTGTTGAAAAATGGCTCCTGCGAGCCGTTGCATGAGTGGCAACACATGTGGTTGCAGGATGTCATGGACATACCGCTGGGCTGTCATGGTGCCACGGATCAATACAAGGGGTGACCGTGTATTGTAAGCAATGACATCCCATACCATCACTCCAGCTGTGGGAGTGGTGTGTCGCTGTAAATCAAAGGCAGGATTGAGGCGTTTACCACGTTGTCTCCACACACGAACACGATTGTCATCACTGCTGAGTTTGAATTAGGATTCGTCGCTAAAGACGACCTGGTTCCATTCCACTGCAATCCAGTTTCCTCGTGCACGGCACCACTCCAAACGGAGGCGTCGATGGGTGGGCATGAAGGGCAGCACACGTAATGGGCGCCGCGATCCCAAATGTCCTTCAGCCAGGCGCCTTCATATGGTTCGAGAAGACACCGGGCTCCTAGTGAAGGCCTGGATGGCGGCCGAAAAAGCAGTTGACTGTACAAGTGCATTTCTTACGATGTGGCAGTTTTCTTGACGAGTAGTCTGTCGAGGGCATCCTGAGCCTGGTCTTCGTGTAAATGACATATCTCGGATCCACTAGTCCCAACACCTCCTCACAACACAATCAGAGCGGCCTAATTGACAAGCTACTCGCCTTGCTGACCACCCAGCTTCCATCATGCCGATGATTCTCTCCCTCTCAAACTGCGAAATCTGCTCATATTGTCTTCAAAAATGGCGTAACGGCATGTCTATCTCAGCTCTTCCTTTGAAAACGATTCAGCACACTGAAACAAGCTTTGGTTACCTGTTTTATTCTTCACGGAGAACGACGTTAAACGTCCTCTACCGGCTATACGTAATGCGCAATCACGCTGCATTTCTAATCATTTGCATATCTCTCCGACATGTACCTTCATGCCAAGTTTCGTTATGATCCCTCATTTGTTTGTTGGTGCGTTAATTTTTTTGTCCATGAGTATATATTTATGTAATTCATAGATTTTTAGAAGAAAAAAAATACTGAGCAGTGTTTGGATGTTTTTTGTGACTTAAATACAACTTTCCAGGATTCTAAAATCAAATAAAACAAGGCAAATTAAGAATTAAACGGTATTTAAACACACTATTTTACAAATTCTCAGTTTGAGAGGTATAATAAAAGTATTTAAACTTCTACTTGAAGTCATACACACAATCGTATAAATAGAAATGAGAAAGTAAATGCAATTTTTATGTAAAATAGAGATGGAGGTCTAATAATAATATCTAAATTCAAACTCGCCATATCTGAAGCAGTTTTGTACACAAGGGTGGGGCTTGTGGGCTCAATTACACCCCTACTTCCGATAGACCAACGGACTTTTAATTTTAGGATAATGATAATGCCTCGGCCCTTTTGACTATAAGCTTTTTAGAATATAAGTACCCCATAAAAGAGGTTTGTATGCGCAACTGATGTGAAGTGAAACCTGCTTTTAATGAATCCGATTACTTTGCAATTGCAGATTAAATAAAAAATTAACAAAAATGTTTTTTATGCTTTTAATTTTGTAGTCCCTTTATTAGGATCATAAAAATGCCAAGTTTTTTTTTTATATTTCGTTTACCGGTACAAAAGTAATAGCTTTTCAGTAAGAGCGGATACCACTATACCAGTTTACAGTTACCGACTTTAAAACTCGTTTTATGTAAAATGCGTTTTTTCGGAAAATTTGAAACGAGGGCAGGGATTTCTGAAAAAGTTGTGAAGGTAATTGCTTGGAATATTTTATGTATGTTTTGTGAAGTATTAGAATTGTTCTGACCTATTTTTTAAGCCCCACTGTATTATTAAAAAACTTACAGCTATTTATATAAATGAAGCAAGTGTTTTTTTAAGCCATTTTGTATAGTAGCCTTTATAAAATGTTCTATTTTTGGTAAAAATTTATACATACCGCTCATTTTTTCTTACGTCATTTAAGAAATGAAAGTTTAAAATTTATTCATAAAAATTTTTGTTCAGAGGGGGTCGTATTTATATATTTTTTTATATATATATAAACTTTACTAGTTTTTTTTATATCCATTTTGATATAATTTTTTCCTTTATAGCTTTAGCTATTTCATCATATAGTTTACTATAAACTCATGTTCTAGACCAGGGGTGGGCAGACTTTTCCAAATACTACGGCTACATCAAATTTTTTCAAGGTGTTGCGGTCCGCCCAGTGGCGTAGGTGGAGTGAGGTAAGAAAAAGTTTTACAATATTTATTATGACTTAATAATAAATACGAAACATGTACTTACTTACATAACTAAACTAAAAACACCCTCTTATTTTTGAAACCGCGTTTAAAGCAAAACGCAGGATAAAAAAAGAAAAAGAAATAGCAACAAACATAACAATATTAAATGATGTATTTGTTGTCAAACAATTCAAAACACATTAAAAAATTAAACATTTTCATCTAAGTTAGTTCTCGTAGTTATAGTCAGTAGAAAACAGTCTGCATATTGTCAACCACTCTTGAATATTTCGGTACATAATTACTAACTGCTAATCTTTAAGTGGTCACCCAAAAATTTCTTGGAGGACCACCTGTCGATCGCGATGGACTTAATGCCCCCTTCTGTTCTAGACTCTTAAACTCAACATTTTATACTTTCCTTTAATTTCATCTTTCAATTTCTACTGAAGTGAAATTCACACATTTCATTTTAATTCCTCTCTACTATTGGTTCCCTCTCTCCCTATATATATATATATATATATATATATATAGGCTTATTCTCTACAAACAAGAGATAACATCCATCAATCACATTCGAAAAACACATAGACAGAAGGAAAATCACACAATGAAGGACATATGAGTAACCGAGATTAAAAATTATTAAGTGGACGCTTCAGTATTATAAACATTGCTGACTTAGGACAGCTAATATATAAAATAATTTATATAAAAGTGGGGTTGAACATGTTTTTTGGCCAGCCAACCTTCCCCCTTTATGTAAATAATACTGAGCAAAAACCTATTGAAAGTAATGGATAGGAATATCTAAATCCAGTAATGGATAGGAATATCTAAATCCATTACAAGATAGAGGTAACTTACATAAAAATTGCACTTAAAAATGCAGTGCCCGATATATATATATATCTTGTTCAAATTTTCAAACGCTAATAAAATACTTTCTATTCATCCATTCAAGCTCAAATACATTTTTTTAAACTTGTAATGAATGACACTTGATGTTGATTCAGTTTTTTCAAATATGAATTCATTAATTAAATTAAAAAATGAATAAATAGTAACAAACAAATAAAATAGTTCAACAGCATATATAGAAAAGAAAATCGTTCATTCGAATGGGATGGTCTAATTTCTGATAGAGAGAATGTGGTTTCTTTTTTACTATACTATTTTATTAGAATATTTAAATTTAATGAATGAACAAATAGTAACAAAAAAAAAATAGTCCAACACCCTTTATAGAAAGGAAAATGGGAAATTACAACGAAAATCGTTTTATATTTTGTCACTTAATAGTGGGATTCTGTCATATGCATATACATATTTATATTAATTGCAACTATTTAATAAAAAAAGTAACTAAAATGAATTCTTTTTTTGTTGACATAAGTAAGAATTGACTTAATTTTTTTATATTACTTGTTTCTCTTAGTTTATTTGTATAAGTTAATTCTAGGAAATGAGAATCTGAAAAGAAGTATAGAATCGGTAGAATAAAATCATACGGAATGAAGGAATAAAACTAAGAGCGCGTGTCTCATAACAATTATAAACTTTTATAATTCCGAATAAATGTTATTAATTAAATCAGTTTCCTTTAATTCCTATTAGTTAGTTTCATTAAAACAAACAACAATAAGTGTTTCATGATGTTAAAGCTACAGTACCCAATCTACTAATGACTGAAATGAAACAAGCTTCAAAGTATTTACTATACCAAAGTATTACTACCCCTAAATTACGTTCAACGTTAGGGGAAAGAGGCCATAAAACTGTTTGATGTTCATCCATTAAAAATAAGCTGTCTCTAAAATTATAGAACACATAAATTGAATAATCTTCATTAATAAAATAAATAGTTTATTTTAAAAGCCAAAATATAAAATAAGGTCACCATTTTAGAACAGATATTGTGTGTGCTCAAAATAAACTACAGAATACACTTACGGAGGTATCAAAAACATTTTGGGTGAAATTTGAAGGGCCCCCTCTGGAGAGATAAAAGCGCTTCATAAATTCGTAATACATACTTCAAATTTACCACCATGTTTCAGAGTTATTTTCGGATTTCATTTCCTCATCTATAAATCATAGAAACGAGGCAATATTTTTCAAAATAGTGCTTTTTTTAAGGAACTATCTTCTGTAGTTAAAATTGATTAGAGAATTTGCATTTAGAAAAAGTCTGATATTATTCGATGCGAGTGAAAAAAAGTCGGGAAGAATAGGTAAATTGGGTCGATTGTCTGTATTTAGATTCCCTTGATTTTCCTAGAATGTTGTTATAAATGGAAGAAAAAATGGAAAAATCGTGTTTATTGTCATACACAGCAAATATTTCACAAACTTTGGAGTGAATGCGGTTATTATGCAAAGAATGCAATATTTCTCCCTTAGGTGATGCTGAAATAAATTTTTACGTACTTTTGAAATACATTTTCTCCGGACATGATTGCATACTTTTTTCCCCAGAAAGACTATAAAATGTAAGTAAAAAGTTTATCTATTTATTCAAAATAATAGATTGAATTCAGTTATATTTTTTTCTCGAAAGTGATCCGCTTAAAGCGTTTTTTACGTTTCTATGTGTGTTTCTGTTTTTATACTTTAAAATAGGATTTTCATAGATATACTGTGTTATCTATGGAAAAATCCTATTTTTACTTCATAAAAATTGTTATAAATATTTATATTTAAGAATTTTTTTTAGAAATAAAAATACATAAATCTACGAACCATCAATAACATTTTTCATAAGAAAAGTTGTGGTCTCTAGATGTATATATAATACGCACTGTGGTTAGTTAAAACCTTAAGAATTAAAGACAACAGTAAATTTGCTTCTTTGTAAGGTTTTTTCTTAAAAGCAATCTGTATTATATACAAATAAAATACTTTTGCGAATCTTCAAGAAATTATTTTAATTTGTAAAAAAATGTGGAACAAACTGCATACAGTTAAGGTAAAATGGGAAATAAAACCACATATTTTCAGTTTTATTACAATCAGTTGAATCAATGAGCTAAAAACTATACTTTATTGATAATTTAAGTATGATAAGTTTTATATTCGAATTTTTTATTCTCCATAAGGAACAGAAACTGTGCATTTTTTAATTAGGAATTTTGCTTTTCGATAAAAATAGCAAAAAGACCGCTCATAGTGATCAAGCTCAACTGTATATATATATATAATATGATATAATTCTTATATACGAATAAGTTAAAGAGGAAATTTTTCAGAAATTGGGAATTCTTAAGTGATTAAGTGAAACATATGAATATAAACTAAAGATTTTCCAAAAAACATTAATTTTTTTTTTATTTTGTAATATTCTTCAGCAATAAAATATTTGAACATTATTTTCTCAGGCTAACGTCAAAAAGCCTTGAAATGAAGTATATTTTAAGTACTTCTATGTGGGTATGATTTATATAATTTATATAATTTCCTTATCAAAAACGGAACTACTCCGAACTTAAGTCCCTTGCTACCCTCTTAACTTTGGAATGGCTGCTGCTATATTAAAAAAAAGAGCGTGTTTGCTTATGACCACACGATAGAAGTGATAACTTCAAATTTTGTATTGTTATTCCAGGAATTAGGTGAATAAAAAACAAGGGGATATTAGTATTATCATATAAAATTATTCATTTATATGTCTGTACTCACATAAAGTAATATTTTTGCGAAATATGTAATCATATTTGTGTGAATTAATTGTATTATAAGAAGGAAACAATAGGTTTATAGTAGCTGAAATAGGTTATAAATACTTTAGATTCAAAATTATATTTAAATATATATAAAAAAAAGATTTTTATTCTTAAATTCACTGCAATATTGCTAATGATAATTATACTATTTACTTAGTTCTATCAAAAATTGTCCTTTTTCTGCCTTTTATGTTTAATTTATATAGTATAGGATTTCTCTCTCTCTCTCTAAGTCTATTTTTTAAAAAAATATTACATGTTTCATTTTCTTGCTTCCACTAGGATTAGAAAGAGTCCCGCCATTCATTTTCGTGGAAAGAGGTGGGGGAGGGGAGCCCTATTTAGATGAAGCTAGAAACTTCACTTTGACGGAATATTGGGGGATGGTAGGGGGGACAACATTTTGAATCTCTATGCTTCCCTTGGCGACAAGAGTGGTCAAAAACGAGGGGGGGGGGGG
>BMAV01023827.1:55406-84604 GCA_019973955.1 Trichonephila inaurata madagascariensis
TTAAACACTAATTTCTCTTATAAAACAAAATATCTTAAATTTATACATAATGCATCAATTTATTATATCGTGTCTTCAAAACTAAAAAGAAAGAAATTCAATAATGACACAAGAATAAAGTTATACAAAAATATAAATATCGTGCCTTTCTTTATAGTTATTCCTACCAATATATCTTGATTAATAAATACACGTGGGAAGATTAACTAATCAAATAAGCGTGCAAAAAAGAAGAATGAGTACTACTCAAAATCCGGGGAAAACGTCCCTCTTTTGGTCACGTGGACCAAAGAGGGACGGCCTTGGAGAAGGGGTGGACGAGAAGGGATTTCCGACTAAAGACGAAAAAAGTCGAATAAGCGTTACAAACCCGAGCGTGACATTCATTCAAGTTCATTTTCAAACAAAACGTGCTAAAAGAAGTTATCACTTCAAAAAGCGGTGTCAAGGTATATTAAGGTAGCCATGCGCTACTTAATAAAACCCCCTACTGCGCAACATGGTGAAAAACTGCTTAGTTAGTACTCCTATCTCGAAAACAGAACGAGATAGGGGGAAAAAATGATTTGCAAAGTTGTAGCGTATGATCGATTTAGTACGAAAAGACACCTTCTGGAGATTAATGCAAAGAATAGAACGGTTAAGTCATGCATTTGATTTTTCGGGATTTTCTGCACTGGAACGTGAGAAAAACGATTCGGGGAAAAAAACACCAACTAGCTATAACAATATACTTTTATTTGAAATGTTTAAACTTTTCAACTTCTGCTGCAATGCATGTTTGGATCCTCTATTGAACGTAACGCTTAGCAGATTGGTGTATAGAGCTCAAACACGTTAGCTCAAGGGTAAGTTATGCGTCCTTTAAGGTTCTTCAATGTTTGTGGACGGGTCACATACACCTGATGGTTCAGGTATTTCCACAGGAAAAAGTCCAGTGAAGTCAGATCGGGTGAACGTGGAGACAAACCTTCGACACCGATATTTCCAATTATTTGGCCAACATTACAGCACACCAGATCACAAGACATTTCAAGTGAAGCTGTACCTCATCAAGGAATTTGGGAACCAAATAATTGGGTACGGCGGTGTCGAAGATTAGTCTCCACGTTCACCTGAATCTGACTCCACTGGACTTTTTCCTGCGAGGAGACATGAAGCAGCAGGTGTATGCGACCCCTCCACAATCATTGAAGGACCTTAAGGACATCAGATGGCGCCGTAGGTGGTTTTATTCAGTAGCGCTTGGCTACTTTACTATACCTAAACACCGCTTTTATGAATATAGCAGCAGTCGTTCCGAAGCTAAAAACATGCAAGGGACTTTAGTGGTCATGCTGTATAAAGTGATGCGTTTATATGATTTATATGTATATAAACAATTTTGGTGATCTTTTCAAACTTAAAATGCACCATCTATTCCCTCATTGATGTCTTATAAAATATTCCATTTATTTTACTTTTTAAAGAAGGAATTCATTTGTTTTTATTAAGAGAAGCGGAGATGTAACTTGGCAAAATAAGAAATTTTTTTCTAAATAAATTGAAATTCAAATTTTTCATATTTAGTTTGAACATCTCTAATAACATATAAATATTGGCATTGAATATACCTGTTATCAATTCTTTAAGATCATTAAAAGTTTCATAAACTAGAAAAATATGAGTAGTTTCAATTCGGATTACTGAATTAAATTAATAGTTCTATAAATCAATTAGATTATGCAAGATATATACTAATATGTAATGCTATAGATGCGGGTAGTATATCTCAAGGATGTCAAAGGATAGGGTATACGTTTATAGAGAGAACCCAAGGCCAATTAAATCCACGTACTTGATTCCTGTCCAGAAGGGTTTTAAAATATACATAATTCATGCCAGTCCAAGCTTGCTTGCTAGATTGCCAAACCTGAGTAATATAATCACAGTAAAACCGTGAATTACACTTTACAAGAAATGACATCACAGAGATGAAATACATCAAGATTACTGGTATATTTTACTAGGAAAAAATTTAAGACTTTTCAATAAATTTGCCCAAGTCTAAATTTTGTTGATTACCAGTAAATTTTTATGGTTATTTGCATTGAAATCAAATGATTTTATATAGTTTTCTTAAGAACTACATGTGACTCTGATGGAAGAAAAAATACGCTTCGGGGCGGGGGAGGAAAGAGTACAATAATTTATCTTCAAATTTTGTGATTTCACAACTATCGTTAATCGTACTAAGAAATCGTGGATTTATTTTATCAGCTTCTGTTGAAAATATCAATATTTAAGGTATCCGACTACGTTCGGAACACTGATTTTGAAAATTCGTATGTTAATAAACGTTTTGATATTTAGTGTCACCTGAATTATTAAAAACATGACTTAAATTGTCTTAAGAACATTAGTATAATAAAAAATTATTTAAATGCAATTTTTTTGGCAAAAAATGAAGACAGAATGACATATTTTCAAAAACCCTCTTTTTATGGAAATTGCTTCTATAATAAAATTATTTTGCTTATATATAGACTATGACTTCTCTACAGAGCCTGAATTAGGATTTTTGAAAAATTCACTTTATTTTCAGATTAACGATGAATTGAGGTAATAATCGATGTTTTTTTGTGTAAAAATTTCTCTATCCTGACGTATAAAATTGTAATTAAATCCACTTCTGAATAATATATTTCAAAATCCTAGCTCATGCTCTGTATAGAAGCCTCGGCTATATATAAGCAAAATATCATTATTGTGGAAACTTTTTCTATAAAAGGAGAACGTTTTGAAAATTTGTCATTCATTTTTTGCCAACAAATTGCATTTTTGATAATTTTCTCTTGTAATAATATTCTTAAAACAATTTTAGTTGTATATTCTATTTTAGACAATACTAAATATAAAAAAAAATATTCATTCATTCGCTTTTTCAAAAACACTTTCCGAACGTAGTTGGATACCTTTAAGATTTTGTTAAAGAAATGACACTTGTATACTCAGTATTGTTATTTGTCCGTCCAACTTTTTGTTACCTGGTTTTGAAATAAAAAAAATCTAAGAACAATTTGTGTTTATTTCTTTCTTTTTTCTCTTCACTGAAATGACTTAAGACTGCTAATTGTTATGATTACTGATCAGTCGTGAAAAGATTTTGATTATATACAAATGGGAAATATCGCCGAATGGATGATCAACAAATGTAATGATCAGGATGACTTTGCTGACCTAAAAACAAATGACCTTAAGGTATCCGACTACGTTCGGAACCGTGATTTTACAAAAGCGTGTCAATGGATAATATTTATGATATTTAGTGTCACTTAGATTAGAAAAAATGTATATAAAATTCTTTTAAGAATATTATTACAATAAAAAATTATTTAAGTACAATATTTTGATAAAAAATGCACATAGATTGACCAATTTTCAAAATATTCTTCTTTTGTGAAAAATGCTTCTATTCTAATAATATTTTGCCCGTATATAGCTCAGACCTCTGTATAGAGGTTGAACTAGAAATTTTGAAAGATATAACTTAGAAGTGGATTTATCTATGTTTTACGATAACAGAGGGGAGAAATTTTAAGAAAAAAAGGCCGATAATTATTTCAATGGGTTGTAACTCTGAAAATAATGTGAATTTTTCAAAAATCATAGTTGAGCCTCTGTACAGAGGTCTGAGCTATATACAGGCCAAATATTATTATAATAGAAGCATTTTTTACAAAAGGAGAACATTTTGAAAAAAGGTTATTCTAAGTTAATTTTTTGTTAAAATATTGTATTTAAATTAATTTTTTTGTCAATATGTCCTTAAAACAATTTTATACATGTATTCTAATCTAAGTGACACTAAATATCATGACAATTATCCATTTATGTGCTTTTTAAAATCACGGTTCAGAACGTAGTTGGAACCATAAATTCAAGTACGGTGGTAGATCTTCCTAGTGATGACAGTGATTTTAACTCATCTCACAGTAAACAGCTGCTTTTATTATGAATACAAGTAGCGTTCATTAATAAATTAACACTACTTTTAATACTTTTAATTTGAAATATTTATTCTTTTTTGAGCAATTTGTAAGAGTTTCTGATTTCATTTTAGTTATTAATTAAAACATAAATGAATGTTAATTAAGTCATATTTAGTCAGGAAAGTTAAATTCATAATATATTATGTTAAATGTATAACTAGACACTGCTTTAAACAATTAGGGGATATTAGGACTCTGGATAAAAACTGCGGTTGAGGAAATGTTTTGGTGACTGTTGTATAAGGGTTACCAAAATAAAAAATGGATACATGTGATCACATTAGAATGAAAGCAGCTGACGGTAAAAGAAGTGTTCATCACATATGGCATCCTACGGTGACATCTGATCATGGTAGAGGAAGCATATCGAAAGTAAAGTCATGCCGTACATTGATGCGTCTAGATAGGAACAGCGTCTGGTAGTATAGTTTCTGATTGCAGTAGGGGAGTTTAATAATAGTGGCAGTCTCTGGAGAGCCCTGTTTGAGTCGAACCTCTGCAAATAGTTGGTGAAAAAGTTTTCGGGAAGGGTGGCAAACGTAATCGGATCTCCATGACAATGTCCAACCCCACGTCTTCATTTAAACCAAGGCAACTTTAAAAATATCCATTGAAAAATGTTAGAACACCCAACGTACAGTCCATATTTGTCACCTTGTTACTTCTAATCCTTTAAGCCTCTTAAGAAAGTATTATGTTTCTATTTGGATGATGAAGGGAAGGAAGCTGGGGAGGACTTCCTCAGGCATCAACAACGTTCTTTCTTCTAGAATGAAGACATAGATCTGATGCACAAACGATGGTACATGTGTCATAAAACCAATGGAGATTTATTTTGTTTCCAATAAAGGTATTCTTTTTATTCAACTTGTCCACTTTTCATTTTTGTAACCCTTATATAATGTACAGGTATTGTAAGATATGGGAAAAGAGAAAAAGAACAGCTACGAACTCTAATTACATTTTCTTTTATAATATTTAAATAAAACTTTACATAAAGTACCATTTTCTCTCCATTTCTTCTAAATCTAAGAACTTTCGAAGATAATTTTATTTTTGTAGTTCAATGCAAGAACGACCAATGTCAAAATATTACTATGATTGAATTAAGATTCCAAGCGTCGTGAAGAAAATATTCCTACAAATAATACCATTAGAATTCTGAAATTTTATGTTTACACTAATAATCAAAATTGTCTTTAATTGTCCCTGCATATAAGTAATTTCAACTCTTTTTATTTGCCCTTAAACATATCACAAAATACAGAATGTGTTTTTGTCTCTTCTGTTGGTGGTGGTGGGGAGGAGTATGTGTATATCTTGCTTATATTCAAGAGTGATACCCAACTTATGTACACAAATAAGCAAATGTTGTGGGAAATTACTTAGAGAAGTGTCTTTCCATGGCGGTATTTCCGTCAATAAATTAGAATTTTACTACTTTAGTATTAATTTTAATATTTCCACTGTGATTCTCAATACATTTTGTCAGTGAAGAACAATTTCACCCATCTTAAGCCAGTCAAGTGTTTAATTTTCGACAAAAATAAGGTAAATCTTTCCTTAGAATCAGAAATTAGTATATATAATTATTTTTTAATAGTTCGTACAGCTAGAAATCTGAAGAGTCGCAACCGTTTATATAAAGAGCCTTATGCGGCTCGCTAGCCGCGATTAGCTGACCCTTGCCCTAACAGAATGCTTTACTGATTTTTTTGCTCTTAGAGCTATATTTTCTGAATAAAACATTCAGTTCCTATGATATTGGTAGCTTTTGTTCCCAATGCAATAACGCCACATCCGCAGCCCCCCTTCCTACCCGCGGGGGGGGGATTACTTTTCCTTAATACTTCGTTTTTTAATAGTGTATGTTTCTCAGTTGTCCAGTTTCAGTAGTATCTGTTCATAATTATCCGTTTACAAGATGAGTCTGCATATTTATTTTTTAAAGCACAAAAGAAGTTTGATTTCATAGGTTCATATTCAAAGTTAATATGTTTTTAGTGTACCTTAATTACATCAATTTCTCTTTCTACATGATTGTAATTTTTATATTTTGCTTTCAGTCATGAATTTCAACATACTTTATTTTCAATAACATAATTTTGATAAATAATTGCAATGAAATTAGACAATAAATGTTAATAAACATTTATGCATTTATTAGTAATAAATATCATAATTATTAATAAATGTGGAAAATATTAATGAGATTTTTTTACTAACGGAAAATATTTTTCATATTCAAATTTAGAAAAGTGCTTCAATACAAATAAATTTAATAATATATCTCATACTAAAACAAATTGGCAGAATAATTACTTGGGTAAATTTCTCATTAATTTATGCATGCAATTGTAATTATGACTAATTTGATTTTGTATAATTTTATGTAAGTGGTTTCAATTTTTTAATGTTTTTGTCTTTTTTTAACATATTCGTGTGAAATTTAAAAGTATTATTATATATAATTCAGAGCATATTAATTTTGCTTATTTATTACTCCATTTTTATTGGAAAACTTATTTTTTTCAAAAATTGGACAATGCTCCTTAGATGACTAAAATAATGGATAAAGACTGCTATTTAAGTATTGCTTTGAAATCAATCTTCTTGAGTTATAATCCAATTATGACATAATTATTAAAACCTGAAATATATTAGAATGAAGAGTTATATATAAATTTTGCATAATAGCTAATTTTCTTTTCATCCAGTTTAATGCACGCATCAATAAATGCCAAGAGTTTCAGTTAATTCAAAGCATAGCTCTCGACACCTTTAGTTTTTGATGACATTTTAGATTTATTTTACTACTTTAATTTAAAGTTTCCAGCGAAAGGTGACCAATTAAATTGAGTGAATATTAATGCAAGGCTTGATTTTAGACTGGAATGTGGTCCATTGTGTAATTAATAAAATTCATAGTGCTCTACATTATTTGATTACTTATAACTGGTCCACAAAGCATTAATATTTCAGACACGCCTTTGGGTATTTAATTAGAGTACAAATAAATAGATGCTTATTTTTCGGCATAGTTGTTGTTAGTTAAATTTTATGATTTGATTAAAAAGAGGTTTTATCAACGGAAAGCCTCCAACGATGAAATTCAGTATAGCTTATATTTTCGAATTGTTAAATTAAATTATTTCTAACCATTGAAATAAAATAGGAAGCTCAGATTTTAAATACGGAGGGTAGACTATTGATCATTGTTGGAGAAGAGAGCTAGACATTAAAGAAAGTTAATTACACGAAGTTGCTGTAAAGCTAACTGCTTATGTTACAAACATCAAACTCAAATATCATAATTCAAAGTGAAATTTTCGGATTACTTAAGAAGAAATCGGGTAGTGGAGTTTAACTTTAAAATTTTAGATATATTTTGATACAGTATATATAAACAAAAGTTGTACCAGGAAGTATTCTCAAAATGTTATGAAATTTTCAAGGTTGATAAAATGTTTATGGAAGAGGAAATGATTAAATTTTGAGATTGAAATATGCAAGATTAATTGGAAAAAATTGTAGAATAATGGCATCTTTCAGTATGTTGTATGAACAACAGTATTCCTAATACAACATGTCAAGATCTATGATAGTGAGTCACACAGGTTCTTTACAAAGTCCACCCCATGCTATTTGAATCCTGACGCGTAACTCCGTTAGATTACATGATTCGGACCGAGTGGTGACTTCTCCGACCCATTTTCTCTCCTTAATTCTCGATCAAAGACTGCCGGTAAAAATAAAGGCCACTTTAAGTTATTGACACATTCTAGACAAGTTCTAGAGAAGGCAGAAATGGGAGGTTGAGCACTGTTTTGTTGGAAGAGTAGTTGAAACTGGAAGTTAAAGAATAAGATTGTTATTGGCTATAGGATCACTTGAACGTAACATTGACTCGTCAAAAAGTCCGTAACAAACAGCATAAGTGGCGTAGCATTATACGCCAATGCAGTCCACAGAAAGACGCCAGGACATAAGGCTGTGACTTTGCATAAAGAAACATGAATCTTGGCCCTGAGATTGCTGCCTCCACTCAGCAATTCGAATGCCACCATAATAAAAACGGGACTTGTCAGTAAAGACAAATTGATGCCATTCAACACCCCACGTCCTTCAGACATGGCAACATTCCATTCTTTGAAGATGATGCAACGCTGTTAAAAAAAATCGTCTTAAAACTGCGCCTCTTAGAATTAATTATGAGGGATGTTGTTTGTTAAATTAAAAGGGGCCTCAAACTTTTTACCTGAAGAGAGTTTTTACTGAAAGAGATTTATGATACCAATCTCATTACTTTTCTATGGTTGGAAATTATCAAGTTTGTCACTAATAGCCCCATTATGTTGTTATAGTGCAGGTTTTACTCAAGGACTAAGCATCCAGTAATCTTTAGAGAGCTCTTTTTAAAGGTTTCTCTAAGAAAAATAGACTACATCAGTGCCATAAAACGAAAAGGAAAGCAACTCCGGTAAAACCATTTACAGAATGATATTATTATTGAAAAAAGGTAAAGAGAGAGATCGAGTAGTGCCTAAGGCTGAGATTCTTTTTATGATTCTAATAGTATGTTTCCGCTTTTCACTGAACAGTCGGCACTTCTTTTGAAGCTCTTTGTAAGGAGTGTTAAAGGAAGCGGAACTCTGGTTACGTCGCTGAAAGGATTTTCTGTATATTATTTTAAATATAACAAATGGGTACACATAACAGAGAGTATAAAGAAAAATATCTTTATAGAAACGACTTATATAGATTATGTTTATAAAACTGCTTAGTTTAGAGGCCAATTAACATATTCCATATATTTAAAAGTCTTACTTTCATTTAAGGTATCCGACTACGTTCGGAACCGTGATTTTAAAAAAGCACATAAATGCATAACTTTCATGATATTTAGTGTCACTTAGATTAGAATGCATGCATAAAATTGTTTTAAGGGCATTTTTACAACAAAATTTATTTAAATACAATATTTTGACAAAAAATTAACTTAGAATAATCCTTTTTCAAAATGTTCTCCTTTTGTGAAAAATGCTTCTATTATAATAATAGTTTGCCTGTATATAATTCAGACCTCTCTACAGAGGCTCAACTAAAATTTTTGAAAAATTCACATTATTTTCAGAGTTACCACCAATTGAAATAATTATTGGCGTTTTTTCCTTAAAATTGCTCCCCTCTGTTGACATAAAATATGGATAAACCCACTTTTAAAATATATATTTCAAAAATTCTAGTTGAGCCTCTGTAGAGAGGTCTGATATATTATTATAATAGAAGCATTTTTTTCGTAAAAGGAGAATATTTTGGTCATTCTATGTTCATTTTTTTGCCAAAATATTGTATTTAAATAATTTTTTTTGTCAAAAATTTTCCTTAAAACAATTTTATGCATGTATTCTAATCTAAGTGACACTAAATATCATGAAAATTATCCATTTATGCCCTTTTTTAAAATCAAGGTTCCGAACGTAGTCTCGGATACCTTAACTTTAAAAATACATTACACGAAATGGAACAAGAATCAATAATCGATGTCTGAATAATCTGTGAATAAGAATAATTATTTTGAATTAATAATTATTTAAAGACCTTTACTTATCAAATATTTTCAAAGCATTCCCCTTTCAAACAAATTTGATTCAGAACGGAAAGTTTAAGCAAATTTTGCCTTGGTATCCAAATTTTGTTTTGTGTGAATTCCAAACGCCTAAAAGAATCTTCTAAATGAAAGCAATTTATGGTAGCAGCTCGCTTGCCTAGAGATGTTAGGCAAAAGGTGCTTTGAAGACATTGTGAATAGGAATAACAAGTTGTTAGAATTTACATGAATATCCAGATAGTTAATAAGTCATCTATGAAATGAAAAATTATGCGCCTTTGTGTGTGTGTGTGTTGCTATATATATATAAATAATCCATAATAACATATACGGATAGTTATAAACCTAAGTATAACTAGTCAGAACAGTAAGAAATATTAGCCACACAAGTACAACTGCAATTATCTTTAGGAATCAAGAATGCAGGTTAAAACAATGCTTTTTGGCCAACCAACCTTCACCTATAATTTGCCTATACTACTGTGCCATAGAGAAAGGAAGAAATATTATATAAATATGTAATTATTACTAAATAAGATACACTAATGCTAATCTAATAAAATATAATCGGAAAATTTAATAAACAATTTAGTAATATAGAGATAAAAATCTTTGTATAAAATAGTGCTAAGATTATAAAACCTCGTCAACACTTTATTTAGTTAATGTTTCACGCCAATACAACAGGAGGTAAGAAAAGCACCGCATAAAAGTAAAAATTAGTAAAATAAGGTCAAATATATAAAAGTAAGTCTATGTATAGGTATACTGAAAAACCGAAAATAATGACCGAAAATTTATTGGAATTAAGAGGACCCTCAATCATACACAGTAATTCTAACATAAAATAAAATATATTTAATTTTTTTTAAACTTGTTGCACTATCTTTGTGATAATTGAGTAACTGTACAGTTAAAACTTATGAGAGGAATAAATAATATTAGAGATGAAGTGGGAAAAAAATTGAAATCTAAATACAAATATTATTACATTTTTTTTTTCATTTTACTTAAATCCATTAGAAATGAAATTGTTAAGAAAATTAATAGGGTATCCATGTCCAATACAATGACTAATAAAGTTATTAATATTTAAACTGATATTATATGTAGATTTATCTCTAACTATTATATTATGATTAATATAATTAAAATAATATTTTTATATATAAAAATTGATATATTGGAATATCTATTTGCACTTTAGGAATATTAAAATCAAGAGCATCTTTTTTTATCATAAATATTACTATGTAATTTATTGTCCATAATTTATAATGATTCGTCTTAGTAAAGTTTAAAAAGAATTATTGTTAATTTTAACTTGGTTTAAGTAATCAGGATAGAAATTAATGTGGGGGTTTATATATATATATATAAATATATATGCTGTGCTCACGAAGTAAGTTTTATCATCTTATAGTTTTATTACATCGATCTTAACTCTATACTAGTAAGTAGTCTATTAAATTTTATCGTTATATATTAATAGTATTGTATATTTTATTTGGTAACAACTACATTTCTATAATATCTCTTCCTTTCCCTATGGACTAGTGTATAGGTAAATTGCGGGTGAAAGAGGACTAAGTCGCAAGACTGTTTAAACCTGCAATCTTGGTTCATAAGGCCAAGAGTTTGATATTGTACTACTATGACTAATACAACCTCTGACAATAAAGTTCAGTGAATGAAGTCAGAACGGCCTAACTGGCAACACTGGAGAAACGAAACGCAGCACATGCGTAGCAGCAGGTGTTGACCATTTGACCTCATCAGTGTTCAGTTGAGACTCATTTATGTTCCATGTAAGACTTGTTTTTTAAAGTGCTTGCTTAGTACGTTGGTTCTTAAATGAGAATAGGAAAATGAACGAACAAAATATTAATTTAAAGTTTTGTATTAAGCTTGGCAAGACACCAAAAGAAACTTATGAGATGCTGGTAAGTGCTTATGAACATCAAGCACTGTCCATGAAGTGTGTGTACGATTGGTTCACCCGTTTTCGAAAAGCAGGGAAAGTGTTTCTGATAACTCCTGTAGAGGAAGAGTGTCAACCTCCGTCAGTGACGAAAATATTGAGAAAGCGAGGAAATCAGTTACTAAATGTCGTCAATTAACTGTACGCATGATAGCCGATGAAATGCAGATTAACCATGAGTCTGTGCGACCAATCGTTACCCAGAATTTAGGAATGAGAAAAACGTGTTATCGATATTGACGATATTCCTAACATCCAATGAAACGTGACGAGGCTTTTGAACTTTATCCCAAAAGAAGACTTCTTGCAAAGTTTCCCGGACATGTATAGCAGATCTCAGAGGTGCATAGTTATGGGAGGTGATTATTTCAAAGGACAGTAAGGTAACTTTCATTAATATTTCATCTACGTTAATGTTACAGGACTATTTACCGAACTTTATTCTCAGAGATTGTATTTCTTACTCTCTTGATTGGTTATACTTAGGTTTATAACTATGTATATATATATATATACCCTCATTTCTCCAACTATCGGACTACCATACACTTTATCTTTCACACATATTGTGCTAGCGTATCATCGATTTCTATTGTTATTTTCACTGTTAATTTCAAGATAATTTGTGTAATCTTTAAAAGTAATTACAGAGCTGTTATGTTATCCTATCTTAGAAGATGACCCACCATCTAAACCATAATCTTCCCCATTTTCTAATTACAGCCATCCTTATTTTTAAGTTAAATACAGGCCTTAAAACATTTTTAATTTTATTGACTTGCATCAAGGGTGTCAAACTCAAAAGCTGACTTGGGTCAAATAAACAAGGTTTAACTTAAGGTGGGCCGCAAAGAAAATCAATATTCATAGAAACGTAGTTTTATTTCAAATAATCAATTATAATAAGCATATTTGATTTTTCTTGTTCTTTTATTTATGTACGTCCTGACACTTGATATATCTCCTCTACTACTATCTTTCCTAATTCGGTAGAAATATTGATATTTTGTTGTATATTATTGTGTGCCAATATATTGACCGGGCCGCAAAAATGCTCGTTGTGGGCCGCATATGACCCGCGAGCCGCGAGTTTGACACTCCTGACCTACATCTTTATTCAAACATTATTACTATTTATTAACATTTTCACTTTAAATTCATTAGTTTTATGGTTTAAATCATTTTGAAAATTCAAGTTCTTAAGACACAGGAAATGGATTATAGTCCAACTCCTATTATTTTAAAAGAGAAAAATTGTCTAGGAATTCAAAGAGCTTATAACTCGAATGGGAATTCGGAATGGATTAAATTTGAGTTCCAAGATATTACTGTATATAAATATAGAAAGTGGTGTCAAAATTGATTTTATCAAAACTTTATTTACTTAGTTCCATTAAATATCTATTTTTACTCTAGGGGATTAAAGTATTCTCAAGGTTTTTCGGAAAATACGTAATTTAACTTTTTAGAGGAAATAAAAACTTTTAGAAGATAACGCGTCCATTTAATACTTATCAAAACATTTTCTCATGGAACATGATGTTTTCTGAATCTTTTTGCCTAGCCTTGAAAACAAATAATTTTAACTCTAAAATACTTTTAATAAGCATTTTAATGATGATGGAATGCACATTGCTTCTTTTGTTTAACATCAATATTTATGAAGAATTCTGAATTTATCAAAAACAAAGAAAGGAAATTATAAATCTTGAGATATAATATTGATACTGATTGATTAATTAACAAAGTGATGTAGAAGTTCAGTAATAATGATGTAAATAAAAAAAACATGTAAAGAAAAAAAATAAAATCATTAGATCACTCGTCCCTTTATTATTGCGTTAAATGTATATTTTCAATTCCCCTTTTTATATTAAACTAGCTGTTATACCCGTTCTTCGCACGGGTGAATTGAAAAATTAAACAATACCGATTGAAGGATAAAGAAGTTTTTAATGAGTTAATTTTACGTGAATTGCAAATTAAACAACAACAACAAAAAGTTTTTTGCATATCTCAGATGAAAAAAAAAAATCCTGTTTGTTAAATTTTAAGTCTGTAGATCTAATAGCTGATAAAAAGGATTTTTTTTTATCTATAACTCCCCTTAACTCTCTTGTGGTTCAATTTTTGAAATCACCTTCCTACACTGATCTCTACTCAGCAAAAGTAGCACATTGTTACAAATTTTCTGTAATGATCTTAAAGTAGTATAAATAACTTATATCTGGAAATGCAATACGTTAATATTACTTTTTGTTGTATTTATTTTATGTTAAAATTGTAATCAGCCTCACACTCCGCCTGTTCAAACTTTCGCAGTTTCTGGCACCTGGCGTGACAAAACAAAATGCAAAGTTTTGCTTCACACGTAAAAGATAGATATATGCTGACGAGAGCTTTTTTGCAGATGGCAGAATTTTTTCCTACTTTCTTGAAAATTATCGTTATATTTTAGACACATCACACAATATCTTTATAAATTATAGCCTGTGTTTTTCTGATGTATAAGCTATATTATTGTAAGGTTTCATTAAAATCGATTCAGTTGTTTTTGCGTGAAAGAGTACCAAACATCCATACAAACTTTCACGTTTATAATATTAGTAAGGATTAATAAATTAAGCCACTGACATCAAAACGCAATTAACATGAAATTTTAATGAATACTGTATCTGAATCAATGAACGAAATTATTTTTTTGAGTAAAATTTTAGAAGCGAAAGCTGTCAATATGGTACGCTGAGCAGGAGAGAATACAATTTTTTGATATTCCATAGGTTATGACAAAAGTTAAGGGGTTAAAATAGGTTTAAATTGGTTGTATTGCAACACACACATTTTAGCTCAATCTTTGCTTATTAAGGAGGAGTGCTACAGTTTTGAATAATTGTTAGATGAGGTTGATGAAATTAATTTTGTAATCAAACATTGGCTCCATGCGAATATTTTATGACGCATATACATAAAATACCATTAAGCAATATGAAAAATAATATATCATATTTTCTCCAGTTCTTAGTGATCATAAAAGCCGAGTGGTCCTGATTCCGATCTCGTGGGCAACTATTCCTGTTGAATACGGACATTTGCTACCCCTCTTGTCGCTTTTGAAGCCCAGGGGTGATCAGAATATCCAGATAGGTTATTTTATTCTTCAAAAGGGTCTTTAGATTCTTCTGTCACGCGCTGGGACGAAACACATGTTCAGTCGACTTGAATTGTTTAATATTACTCCTCTTTTTCTTCTCCGACACCCAGGGGTGAATAGATTCACCAGATGGCTTTTCTTCACAGCTATTTTTTAGAAAAGACTTGCCTGTTTGATGGCCATACATTATTACGTTCCCTATCACATGTTGGCCGTGATGCACTTGTATGGAAGAAATGCCCTCCTTTTGTGAGGAAGAAATACCAAGAAGTGAATTCCCACTGTCGAAGTGACAGGTCTATTTATAGACCCTATATGTGGTTTACGAAATGCGGTGACATAGATAATCTCAGTCGAGACAGACTTTTGTCCCGGAGGAACCAATGATGGTTGGTATCAAGACAAAGCAGACCCGTGACCTTGTGATATCCCCTCCGTTGGGGATAACCTCTCTCCACCGTCCACGCGACCTACGTCTAAGGGAATGAAAGATGAACTACTAGACTCTGCCATAATAAAATCAGTTTATTATGATCTTAATCTATATACAATACAACAACAATACTAGTCTAGGAGGATAATGATCAAGAGTGATGAGACGTAAAACGTATTACTGATAAATAGCGCAATTAACCACTGAATCTGTCTTTATAGATTGATTCCTAACTTAATAGTCCTAATAGTCTATCCTTAAAGTTTAAATGAACAAGCTTACCGCTATTTCCTTGGAAAACAGCTACGGTCCGTAAACCATCAGTTTATCCTTTAATCTGACTTGCTCTGGCTAAGACAATACTCTTATGGTCTCGGATCCACTTGTAATTCACTGGACTGGCACTACTAGACCGGCTCACAGAATTAAGTCTCTTCTCCTAGAACTTTATCTCACTTCACTTAGCTTACTTAGAGCTCAGATCTTCACTTAGCGATTCTCGCGAATGTTAACATTCCACAATATATATGATTCCTAATCTGCATAAACACGCTCTCTTCTTGGGTTGGTTGGAAAGAATTGCCATTCTGGTCCCAAAGAAATCACAAGAGGACAATTAGTAGAAGTACCGATAAAGCCCCGTCACAACCTTCGCCAATTAGAAATTATTGAGGCGTGAAAGAGACCCATCTAGGGGATATAAATGGACGGTTCGGAAAGTGACCGGGATTTTTTGCGAGATCAGTGAACTGCGATCGGATCTTCGGAGACCAATCAAAAGAGGCTGCGGGGCAGCCGCTTCAGCGAATGAACCTGCGATAAGAGGAAGAGGTTTGAAAAAAGCCATGTGGCAGAGGGACCAGAGATCGAGAAGATCACAGAACTGCTATCCGGATTTGATATTTTCTCCAGAGAAAGGCTGATGAGCAGCGAAAAATAGATACCCTAATAAAGATGTAAAGTTTCTAATTTAATTTGTAATTAAAATGATATTTCACCCAATTTGTATATACCCAGCTTTCGCTACCCAGTAATTAACCCTCTTATCGGAACATCCATCTCTCAGACGGGGATAAATTGTTTTGATGCCTGTAGATAACGTTGTGGCGTGATTGTAACGTGGTCTGTGCCTTGACATATTCAGTTGGACTCGACCCAGAGAGAGGATCGCGTGGTGATACATGGCGATTTTTTTTCAACTCACGGTATGTGCGATTATTCTTATCTATCACCGTCTATCAGAGGGATATCCCTATAGTCTTTTCGTGTTTGGTATTATTATTTTTAATTACTTTTACATGAATATAAATAATTTTTAATCAGTTTTTATAAAAATACTAGTCACAATTCTAGTGATAAAAATATGTTGTTGTGCTTGATTTAACCCCACATATCTTATTTGAGCCATACTCAGTTTCATGAGCTATAAGGACATTTAAAACAGTCCTTAAGGTAATAAAATTAAAAAAAAAAAAAAAAAAAAAAAATTACGTATCCGTCTGTAAGACGGATGTTCCTCAGTGAGACAAAAAATTGATGTTCTGGCCAGAGGGTTAAGCAAACTTGGTGGGTCATGAAGTTATACTGTCAAGCCATGAGTTCAACTCCAGAGGTTGATGCTCGTTAATTTTGTCAAGTTTTTATATCCTCACGTTACAATGGCATGAAAGTTTGGAGAGTGGGAGGCCATCTCATGTCTAATGTTCGTCACTTGAGCATGGTTCAGAATGATCAGGTCCGCCTTCAATAGCCCTTGGGTAGTTCAAAGTGTGACGTTAATGAACAACTGATCAACAATTCTCAAGAGAAAGATAGAATTATAATGAGGAAATTTCAATCCAGTTAAAGTGAGTGAGTGAATATTAACGTCGCACTGTTCAGCTACACGAGGGATTTTGGCGACGGACCACGTAATTTTGAACCACGGTCAAGTAAAGTGGATGACACCTGAGCTGGCACCCTCTCTCCTAACTACCACACCACACCAACGGGAGGACGTTTCAGCTCTCGACAGATTTAACGTGCATCACTGCCCTACATGGTGGGTCTTTAGTGGTACTGGGCTCAAACTCATGAGACATTCCTGCCATAATCAGATACCTTGATCACTGGGCTACCGCAGCCGTTCAATCGAGTTAAAATTATTTGAGCAATAAAGAAAACCTCCCATCTAAATTTATGCCATTATTCTTTCTCAGATTATTTAAATTTTTTAAAAAAAAATATCTTATAAAAGGGCGGGTAAAAATTAGGAGAAAAATTAAGGAATGCACCTGCGTATTCGCACACACATACACAATCGATATGTAATCACAATTATATATTTTTGCATGAATAAATCCTAAAAAATACGATAGAAAAGTTTTCGAATAAAATTTATGAGAAATCATTTCTATGATGCATTTCCACATACACATATTTACTCATTTCAACATATAAGATTCTCCTCTATCCATGGATTCACACAAATTGAAATATAAGTCCAGTGAGCGTTTTCCTGGTGCACTAAGTACTTGTGAGAAGTATACGGTTGCACAGGTAAGGTACGTCTAATGTTACATTTTCCCATCAATTTAATGGGCATTGCTCTCTCTCTTGTGCTCGCGGTCTATATACCATCACTGATATTAAACGCTGAATGTTTCTGTAAACATCTCAAGATACAACGTAAACATGTTTTGATTCCTTACTATAATAGTCCTTGAAAGATATTTTTGAATAAAGAGGTCAAACTCTTAAAGCAAAAAACTACTTCGCAGAATACGTAGAAAATTCAAAAGACGTCTGTTTGTTAAATTTGAGCATTCGAAAGGAAATAATTTAATATGTTCGAGAACCACAATCTACTCAAGAGAGAACCGATCCGTAAATATAAAAAAAGAACTATGGACTGAATTTTTCAATTGAACTTTTGTGTTTTGGAGGATATTTATCTATCTATATATACATATAAACAGTTTGCCTTGGTACTTATATTTATTGGATTGTAGTTCTTATAAAAGTATTTGAATTAGAAAAGAATTTTTTAATGAAAAATGGACATTTCTTGATAATTTTTTTTTGTTTCAAGAAATCTATTATTTATATTTAAGAAGGGATATTTACTTAATAATGGGAAATTCTCCATAGAAGTTTTTATTTGTGAATTATTTTTCTCTTTTCGAGATCGAAATATTTGTTTTTGTTAATAAAGACATAAATAAAAAGTTATTTGATGTTTACAAGTTAATTGTCACTCTGATGTGTTTTATCCACTTTTACGTAAAATATTTATTAATATTCCATTCCTAAATATTTTGCTATAATTTTCTTCAACATACAGAACTATTGGGGCTTCTGAATAAATACATAATACATTGCAAGCCATTAAAATTACGACACCAGGAAGGAAATCAAATAACAAAATTTTATTGAAAAAAATTTTTTACTGTCGCTATCAAATTCTGACAAATGTTGGTGGTCATTTCTTCTTTTCGATGCATAACACGATCTTTTTACAAACAATCAGCTTTCAAATGCGATTTCCGAATAAGAAACTCGGTGGGTAACTTTCCTTTTATACAGAATTTGAGATGGCATTTCTCCTTCCAGTGCAGTTCGATTGCATTTTAATGATAATCATTTGAGTATAAAAGCATTTTTTTTTCTTCCATGTAAAATTGACTTTGCATTATCCCTCCCTCTTTCATAGTATTGCAATTTTAATGGCCAGCAGTGTAAAAGAAAATATCTAATTTTCCTGAGTAATAACTACGTTTTTCACATTAATTTAATAAAATTTCCCGATGAATTGAAGTTAAACGTTTAATATAAAAATGCATTAATATTTTTTTTTGCCAGTTATAGAAAATGTGAAAATTCCAGAGTAATTGTACGGAAGTTACAAAAAAAAAATGTTAAGTATGAGATAGTTTTCATACTCGTTGAATATTTAAGTTTAAAGCAATATTTAATTTGCTAAATACAGATAGTAAATTTTTTTGTAATACTTACCGAAGATGATCATAACTCTTAAAATATGCATAACAACTTTTACTTAACTCTGAAAATGTAATTGTTTTTACTTAAATAGAAACAAAGAGAAAGCATGAACTAGTCGTAACGGAGCACGAAAGAGAAATAGAAGTATAACTAGTTATATAATAATTCTTCCTTTTAGGTTATTTAATTATGACAACAAAAACACGATGCATATTTTTTTATACCTTTTAAATGTACCCGTGTGTTTTAGATGAAATTTTAAGTACAACATAATTTGATATGTAAGTAAAAATGAATGCAAAAATTTTTTTCTTTAACTAAAAAAAATAATACTTATTGACATATTTTTCGAAAAATCATTCATTCAAAAGTATTATGTAAATTAAATGCTTTTCTAAAGCCTGCTATGTTCCAGAAGTCAGACAATGTTTACACAGTTTTATTTTTCACTGGTATATATATCCATAAATGCAAACCGATTTACTCAAATTAGACTTTTCTCGAATTATTCGTAATAGCATTAAATGTAGGCTGCTATAATGTAATGAAACAAACGAAATAGATATTGGAAACCTAACGACTGAATATTATAGAGTTCTAACAATTCCTGTCCGACAACATCAAAATCATTAGCCATGAAAATTTAAACTACTTCTCGGTATGAAACACTGAGAATTGAGCGCCTTCACTAACTTCTTCAAGTCAGCGCCTTAAGGGGAATAGGAAACCTCTCTCTCTCTAACATGGTCTCTCTCTATATATATACTGACAACGTTAAATTGGCTATTTTCGATATACCTTTTCTCAAAATCTGTTATATGTACATGCTTGAAAATTTTTTCATACAATTAAAGTACACCTTTCTCATTATACCGAAATGAACTTTTAGCTAATTTTGAACTTTTTAAAAATTTATGAAATGTTTTATCACAAACATTGCGAAATTTGAACCATTTTTCCCATAAAAAAATTTGTAAAAAATAAATTTTTGAGTTTTTTACAAAAAGCTCATTTCAGTATATATTAGATACCAGTATAAATATATCATAAAAAATGTACATACCTATGAACAGTAGTTTCTCAGAAAAGGTACATCATACATCAAAATTTACATTTTGAGATAAATTGATTTTAATGTATATAGTGAGACTTCTAATCGACTAGGAAATAAAAAAATAAAAGGCTCAATTTTCTATAAAAGATACATGTTTTGGTTTATATTAGACGTTAAACTTTTAAGCAAAAACTTTGTTTACATTTGTCGCCTTTCAAATGGGTGTGGCCCAGTCTCAATGATTATTTAAAAATAGGTTTTAAGGGTTTCTAATTATCCTAGAGGTTAAAGTAAGGTATTTTTAGAAAGGTTGAATTCTATTCAATTTAAAAATGTAAAAATCTTAAATTGTCAAAAAATAAGATTTTAGCTTTCCAACAGCTCTTAAACTCATCCTCAGCGATTCGATCACATTCGTAAAAAGTACCAGAAACTTAAAATGAGACTTTTTTTTTTAAAGTTAAATGCTTTTAGTGAAAGCAATCCATTGCTTTAAAAGGATCATTATCCACGGAAAAAGTTTTATTGATTGGAATTAAAAGGATTTAATTGAAAAAAAAATGAGCTGCTGATAATGCTAGAAGGGTTTAAATGCAATTAATAAATTTTACATGAAAGGAGCTTCTAGCTATAGAACGGGTAGAGAGCAATCGTTTCCTGTCAATCAAAAACTGCATTTGGAATTATTTCAGATATGTGGATAAAAAGTTAATTCCTATGATTTTATTCATTTTTATTTATCAATTAAATAGATGACGTCAAGTACAATAATATAAAATTTAAGTAATAATTATTTATTTTGTTGTTGTCCACGGATACATTATCTTTTAGGAAAACTTAATCTTTTGTTAAAAGATTCTTCAATATTTTTGAGAATTCTTTCAATGTTCTCATTAAAATCACACAAAAATGATATATCACTGGTAATAACTTAGAGAACTAACATGTAACGTAAAAGAATATTATTTATTTAGAATATTTTATTATTATTGATTAAGTGGAAAATGCTATAAACAGCTCTTGGTTTCTGAAATTTTGTTTAAATCCAACCATTAGTTCCAGAAATATTCGGGAAAAAATGTCAGGAAGACATGTGTTAGATTACTTCGTATAAGTAATTAATCTCCAAAACATGTTACTTTTTCAATGATATTTTTCAACAAAGGCTTTTTTGCTAATTAGTATATACTACTTTAAATATTTTTACTATTTTATTTTACTTTTTGTGCGAAAAAATATAATTTTTGAAAAAAGTGATTTTATTAGTTGAAAAAATTATTGTTAATAATATCTGTCAATTTTTGGACTCAGCGCGGCAAGTGGATGTCTAGTTAAAATATATAAGCTAGTAAATGTCTGTTAACGCTTTTTTTTAGCATACGATTGACGTTGAATGTTTCATAAATATGGAGAACAAGGAAGTTTCGTGATGTGTTGGATTTATGTGTAAAAGACATAGTAAATTCTTCAAATACCTAAAAATTTTAGTATGCTGTAATTTACTTTTTTGTATTGTATTTGTATTATTGTTTTTAATATGTACAATATACAATTACAATTAAATTCATCGAAAAGTGCAAAATTTATTGAAAAGTATTGAGTAAAAATGGCATACTTGAAACTATTGAGTAGTTAATTTTATTTTAAATGACCAGTTTTTATATCTCTCTAACTCAAGTACTTTTGAGCAGAATTTAACTGACTTTGAAATTTAAGTATGTCTTATAACAAAACATCAACTACGTTGAATAAGGTAATTTATGATGAGAAAGTTTTTTATTAGAAGTATGCTGCTTGTGGTAATTAAGTTAAATAAGCGTTTCTCAAACTGTGGGGTGCCCCCCCCCGCATAGGGGGCGTGATAACTCTACAAGGGGGCGTGAGCCTATTGAAAAGTCGAGAACAAAAGGTTATTAAAAAATTGTTAATTTACTGAAAGTAAACAAAAAAACAAAATACATTCTGACATAATAAAAAAATAAAATACACATTTACACTGTTATAATACACTTATAAATGTATCAGTACCGTACAATGCATTTTATAATTAATTTAACAATACTAAGTTAAGAACGAGTTTGATAATTACCAGTGACCCCATGGAATTGTCATATATTAAATTTCATGCAAAAATTAAGACTGATCTTCCCAATTTGTATGGTTTATAATTAATCCATTAACTGTGCCGATTAAAAGTTATGCTATTCGCTCTGCAATGCCACCGCTTTCTATGTAGGTGTGCGTATGTGATGCTTGGCGGAGGTGGAAGAAAAGGAATAAATAAGTAAATCCCCTGAAATAAATAAACCTTTTGCAAACACTGTCAAGGTCCTTTTGTTGCATTCCAAAGTCTTCGGAATAATTTTATGGATAAAAGTGCACAGAAAAGATCATACTTCGGAAAGACGTATATATACGTCCTGGGCAATTAACGATTTGGCTGAGTGATACGTTTATATACGCCGGTGGCACTTAAGAGGTTCAAGTCGTATAGTAGCCTTAGTGTCGAAGCGTATTATTGAATTCATTACATTGTTATTACATGGAGGGGTGCGCGAGGAAAATTATGATTGAACATTGAGTCGCAAATATTGAAAGTTTGAGAAGCACTGAGTTAAATAATTAATCTTTCGACAATTCCTTCAGGTAACTTAGATACTGAAGTTTGTCTAATTACACTGAGAATTATGAAACTTATTTGAGATTTTTTGATTAAAAAACTTTTTTGATTATCCTATATATCATACTATATATATATATAATATTTTCCATCTGAAAGGCAACATGATAGACTAATTGAAATTGAATAATACTGATATTAATATACACAGTCGTAAAATATTTTGCAATTTATTGTTCATTTTTTAAACCCATTTTGCTAAAGTTTTTTTTTTCTTTGTATGTTAGAAAACAAGTCTGCAAACGTTTTGAAAATGCTGAGTAACGAAGGGAAAAAAAAAACTTATGTTTGCTTGGAAAAGATTTAATACAAAGAGGGAGAACGTATCTCGGTAGTAAACTGTTGTCCAAAATTAAGAGAATTTTTAGTTTTGGTTGATTATCCCTGAAAGTACTGGATAGATTTTAATGTGAAATTAGGTACAGGTTAACCCCATACAACATACCATTTCTAAGCACGGACTTATTCTAACACGGTTTGAGAATTAGGAAGATCCCCGTATAACAGTGCTTTAATAGCCCGGATACACTCTAACACTGTTCGAGAATTAGGTAAAACCCTTGTTCAAAATGAAATATAATAAAAACTATTAAAAACGAACTTCATTTAATTTGATATTATCGAAACTTCCGTACAATTGTTCCATAAGCGTGATTAAGTACGAAAGATACCCCATCTGATATTTTTTATTCGAGCACGTACGCATTATCAGATTTTCTTGTAGAGTTTTTTGAACTATTAATACTTAAGTACACTTTAAAGCTATAATACTGTCTCTATTTTGGCTAACTAGTTTAAAAAAACCTTCGGGGTTAAGTAGGACTCAGCCCTTTTTATAGGAATAAAAATTATGTTTTTAATTTTAGGAATTAATCTATAACCCTAAGCTATGTATCTCGCGAACATAACAAAAAATCTTTTAAAAGGTATGTAGGGACAATAGTGCTTAGTCATGACAAAGGAAACATGTTTTTAATTCATTTTGATATATATTGCTTCTTAAGTAAATTTTAATAAAGGTATTTATCTTCATTGTGAAAATATAATAATGTTTTTTAGTTTTTGGAATCTAATCCTCCGTTTCATGCAAGCTCTTTGTTTTGTATAACACAGATTTGCATAACATGGCAATTTTGTGGAGAAACTCTCGTATTATACGAGTGCTATACCTGTATATACATAGGTTAATATAATACACAAAAAATTCAATGCAACAGTTATGGTACACATGCATTATTGCGCAAGGAAGTTTTAAAGAGAGGTTTTAAGAGGAAACAAAAATGTGTTAAAGGAGATTATGACTCCCTCTTATACAATTATTTCACCACAGGAATTAAAGCTGGCAATGAGGCAGCTTATGAGCTCAGTCCCATTCCTCCAGCAACGATGTTTTTTGGTAATGGATAATTCTAGGCAGGAGAAAGTGAGTTGTAATTGCTTCCTTACAAAAATATCTCAAACATGCTCTTCAGTGTATATTCTCACTTTCCAGAAATTCGTTGGTCAAATGAGGTCTGAAAATAGGGGGCGGTAGGCCTAAATAATATGCGGCGGGATGTGCCGACAGTAAAATTAACGTCGATAATACTCACGAGAGAGAAATAAAACCTTAATCCACAACAAACAAATATTTATTATGATTGGCATAGGTAAAAAATAGCAAATTAACAATGAATTTAAAGGTAAGTAGTATTAGACAAAGAGGAACTTTAAAAATTTAAACACTTTCTAGGACGGGACGACTGGGAGAGTACGTCCGCTCGGTATGAGAAAACTCCTAGAAGTGATGAGTTGTAGGGGGCACGACCAGCGACAGTAGCGGGGGTGTACAAGGTACAAACAAGGTCTATGTAAAGGAGCGTACTAATCCTTTAAATTAAAAAAAAGGTTTAACTGCACCTTTGAAAAGACAAGAATAAGGATAAAAGATTTCATACCTATAATTCACAGCAGCCGCAGAAACTCTTCCAAACATGTGAATCAAGCATTTATATCCAATATGATACCTAGCCACAAACCATCGAATATCCTCTGCAATATCAGTCTCTTTCTGGAATGTTATTGGTATTACAAAATTGGATATAATAGAACAGGGGAGGCCAGCCCAAATGACCTTGCGGGCCACTTCGGAAAAACATTATAATCTCGCGGGCCGCACATAAAAATATGTACCTTTATATCAGATTTGGAAACAAAAAAACATTTATTGGAATGAAAATTTAAAACAGAATGTATTATTATTATTGTTTTCATTATTTTTCATGTATACAGACGTAGATAATATAATAATGTTTATATAATATAATAACGCAATGATCAAGTAATGTTTAAAATATTACAGTTGCCACACACACACATTTTCTTGAAAATTACGGTGTTCCTTTTGAATTAATCTTTCATTACTCATTGTTGAAATTTGATTGTGCTGTCATTCGCATAGGATTAAGTATACATTGTCCTTTTTTTTATCTTAACCATCCTGAATATTTTTTTTAAACTTTAAAAAACATCTCTGACTGTCTCTTGCTTTTTGGGCACTCCAAACCGAAAAGGAGGAGGACAGATGAAAGTCGCACACACAGAGAATCAAGTACCATCCATATTAAAGGATATGCATAATGCAATTTTGAATTTATTAAAAAAAAGTAATTTATTATAGTAAAATCAAATGCAGCTGATTGAAAAAAAAGGAAATATATTTTAATCTACAGGACATTTCTATAATCAAAAAGGATTTATTTTAAAAAAAGAACAGGTAACAGGCAAATACATTTTAGATTAATATATATATATAAATTTCCCCTTTAAATAAATTTCAAAATGAAAAAACTTTAAAATCTGATATTAAAATTTTTTTAAAAAAGAGTCGGTGGGCCGCAATTTATGTACTGGTGGGCCACATATGGCCCGCGGGCCGCGTGTTGGACACCCCTGTAATAGAATATAATCATATTAATGTTATTTTTATCAGAGAATATATATATATATCTAGCATAAATAGAATTTTTTGAAAACTTTTTGTGATGTACATTGAGATTTTATTTGAGTTAATAAGACTTCAGTTTGTGACGGGCTCACGCGTCTTTTCTGTAACATAACCTCTGGGTTCTTTGACGGCCAAGATTAATGGCAAATCTTTTCCAACCCAAATCCAAGAAGTGAAATCCAGTGTAGATGCAAATAAGACAGTCTTTAAAAGAACAGAAGCTTTAGTAAGCATGATGGCAATTTAGAGAAAGTTCTGTTTGGAAAAGATAGAAGTGTAATTTGACGGCCTACCATAGAATCACGGATTCCTAGCCATTACTACAAGGTGCATGCTATTGCACGCGAGCCTAACTGATTTTCGGAAAGTGATTGAACCGTTGAGTGGAATTCAAGGTAGGAAGATTATTTGATATAAGAAATCGTTATATTATTAGAATTGAGAGTAGGCGGATAATATAATTATTTAGATAAGTGATCCAAGTTGCACGATTCGTTTTAGCTACGGCTACGTGTTTTGGTTTATTCTCACTTAATATAAGTTTGTTCAATATATTAGAAATTTAAGTTAAACTTTTAATAAAATCATATTAAGAATTCTAAAATGTCGATTCATTTCGAGAACCCCACACTTCTAATTCACGCTGAAAACCCAATATATGGTCGACAAAGATCGACCATATCACAAGTTTATTTGCTTAAATTACATAAACATTTCTTATGTGTACTTCTGGCCATTAAAATTGAGAAGCACGAGGAAGAAAAGAAAGTAACAAAACCTTACTTATTGCACATATATAGTAAGCATACAGGGTCCGAAGTTAGTCCACACTAACAAAACAGCTAAATTGTTCTAACTTGGTTAGGCATTGAGTCGATCAGGGCTTGGATCACAGATACGGGCAAGCCATTCCATGCTTTTGTGCCCCTCTTCATCAATTGTCATACTTCATGCAAGTCTGTGCCACATGTCATCAATCGTAGTGGATGAAGTGACAGCATGGTAACTCAGAAACCATGGCCACTGTTTTTAAAGGGTGAGAAATATGACGAATATGCTGGCTAGGACAACAGTCGTATTCCTTCTGCGTCGATGTAGACCAGGATATGACGAGAAGCATGCGGTCTTGCGTTATATACAGATAAAATCTCGGAGGTTTTGAAGATAAGCCCTGACACTTGTCTTAAGATCTGAGAAAGGCAGCGATGGCTATTCAGATCATCAACGATGCAAACAAGAGCTGTTCCTGTCATGTGTTCCAGTGGCTTCCTTTGCCCTTATACCAGATACAAAATGCAGGCAAGTTACGTGTGTTCTCCTAGGTGTCCCCAGACACGGGTACGTTCAACATGATGCTGTATGCAGAGCCAGAGCTCTGTGATAGCCCACGGGCTGTGGGTATCATCTCTTCATCATCCACGCGACCTAAGTTTGAGGGGATAAAAGATTGACCACTCAGAGATTCCATACTAAAATTAGTTTATTATTATCTCAATTTATATTCAGCAAAGCAACTCAAGTTTAGGAGGCTTATGATCAGGAGTGATGAGACATAAACTATAATTCTAACAAATAGCACAATAAACCACCGAATCTATATTTATAGATGATTCCCTGACTTTAATAGAATCCGTTCTAGTATTAAAGTTTAATCTAATCTTTCTTACCACTAATCCACGGCGAACAGCTACCAGTCCTTATATCGTCCTTGATCCAACTTGCTCCTGCAAATAGACGATCTTCTGGCTTCGAACTTACTTAGAACTCTTCTTCTTAGAACTTCGCTAGCACTATTAGACCTCCTCATAGAACTTCTCTACCAGAACCTCACGCGAATACTAAAGCTCCAATATATATACGTTCCTAATCTGCATAATCGCGTTCTCTTCTTGGATTGGTTGGAATGAATTGCCGTTCTGGCCCCAAAGATTTCCCAAGAGGTTTTTAATAGAAGACGCGATAAAACCCCGTCACAGCTCGTCTGAAAAGACGACAGGGATCCACTCCTACATGTAGTTGTATATCCTGTATTTGGCGCACCACTGACGCAGCGTGCCTATATGCTGTAGTGTTAAGGGAAGCCGCAGTAGTGGTCACCGTGCAGGCCGTACAGTCCTTGATGACACAAGCTCCTTTCCTAACTGAAGTTCCTTGATATGGCAGCAAGATCTTGTAAGGCTGATTTGATAACATGTTTGCACTCCCGAGTGATCCATCGATTGCATATCTGCATAACAGCCATTGGGTTCCGACCAATGCGAATAGCAATATGATTCCAACAAATACGACCAATGTGAATGGACCTGAATCCTTCTGCAATGACATTTCGACACGTGCTGATAGCTGTTTCTTCTTCTTACATGGAATATAACACGATCTTCTCATAACTAACACTCAACTGCAATTTCCAAATGAAAAACCGAGTAACTTTCTTAAGCGGAGTTTGAGATGTCATTTCTCCCTGTTGAGCAGTTTAATTCAGCTTAAATGCATATCCCCGTATCTTCTTCATTTCTTGTGAATTTGACGTTTTCATCACTTCTCCTTCATGGTGATGAAATTTTAATGTTTATCCGTGTATTAAAATAAGAAAAAATGCCACTTTTTAGCAAAATAATCCATTGAACGGTCTTCTGATTGAACAATCAATAGGCTACTATGAATAAAAAGTTAATTCACTGCATTCATAATTGAAATAAAATAGGCAAACATAATTTGAATCAATGATACGATTGTTAGATTTAGAATAGTAGTCACAGCAATAAATATTTTTCCTCTATCAAATGAGCTTTATTCTTTGGAATCCAAAGAACTTGTTCCAAGAAAATTTATGAGCTGCTGACAGTGCCAGGAAGCTATTAAGGACAATTTATAAGGTTCAGATGAAAGGAGCTATACATTACATAATTTGTTGGATATTTGTAGTAAATCATTTTTTACGTGAGCAGGCAGTCCTAAAATGTTATGATGAAAGGAATTGACAAAAAGAAGAAAATTTCAAGAGAAGTAATCATGAATGGAAATTTATGCATTGCGTAATAATCTGTTTTCCCGTAATTCTATGCATTAAAATCTTTTGCTAATATTCTTTGAATATAAATTTAAAACGTTTGGTTTGTTGTGAATTGTACTTAAAATAAAGTTAAAACAGGGATAATTCGCTTTTGTATGAGAAAGAAACTTTATCAATAATTTGTTTACTATATTTTTTCAATTATATTTTATTCTAATATACTCAAATTCCTTTGTTAGTAATTCACTTTTACAATTGATTAAATAATTTAAAAAAA
>BMAV01023827.1:89604-106872 GCA_019973955.1 Trichonephila inaurata madagascariensis
GTCGACCAAGGTAGCATAGGATTCGAGTTATTAACTTTTCTCTAACGTTAATTAAGCTATTGTAAAATCGATTAATAAATTTGTTTAAAACATTCTTAGGAAAGTTACAAAATATTTCAGGTCAAATAATTAGTAAATAGAAAAAAGAGTATTATTTTAAAATGTTCCATATTTTTTTTAAAATTTTCAATTTTTTTTCAATTGTGTGAATAATTTACACAAAATTTCATCTCGTATTATTTTCTTGAATAAAAACATTATATGTAATGCTAAAATGAAATTTTTAAATACATAAATAAAAAATAATTGTTCAAAATATGCCAAGTCTTCTTAATAAGAAAGACAATAATCTTGTTCAGTACAACTTTTATTTTTCTTTACGTATTTTGAATACATTTTTTTTAATGGCACTCTTATTATTTTTCTAGTATAACATTTGTATTTCTTAGGAATGCACGTCATTTATAAAATAGCCTTATTAGGACCTTTTTTCATACTTTGCCTAGATAGCATTGGCATTCTATACAATGCCTAGGCAAAGTATGTAATAATTCTTCTATTTCATACTTTGCCTAAAAACGTCAGGCATTCTATAGAAGGCCGGCATTTCATACTTTGCCGGTAACATATACAATTAAAACTTAAAAACAATAAATATATGTAAATTTATTTAATAACATAGCTTATATCAAGTTGATTTACATGGTGACTGACAAAATGTTGAATTCTGTCGGAGTTACTTCGGTTAACTTCAATTTAAGCGTGCAGGGATTATACAAAATTCTCAAAAACACACTAAGAGTTCATCTTTCTTATGACACTTCTGTCGTTTTAAAACTAAAATAAATTCTTACTGTCCTTGCGAAGATTCAGCCCACAACGTTTTGATAGTCCCTGTGTCAAAGCATTGTACATGATAAAACACAAGACTAACAAAAACAAGTAATATAAAAAATTTTTTTTAAGCCAATTCTTACTTTGGTGGCGCTATCTGTTGTATCTAGTTGTAATTTCGACAGAAATAACGCCGAGTAAAAGTAAATTTAAAATGAAAAAAAAATAAAATTTTTAAATTAATGAATTAATTAATAATGACTTAATTCATGAATTTTTTTAAAAACAATTGTATTAACATCAAGTGTTATCCACAACAAGTTTAAAAAAATGTATGTGAATTTGAATAGATGAATATTAAGTATTTTACTAACGAGTGAAAATTTGAACAAGATATATATATATAGGGAGAGTGTGAGCTAATAGTAGGAACTGGAAAAAAAAGCAATGCACTAGAAATGTAAATGTAATAAAAGTTCTATATATAGAAAGAAAGACTCACAAAACCAATCAAAATTACACGAAATATATTAAAAGGGATTTAATGAAAATAATGACATTTAATTGCATATGGGTTACAATTAATTGCATGTTGGTTACATGGGAATTTGAATAATCTAATTAATTTAAAGCAACTTTCAAGCTGGATGTCTTTCCCTGGTACCTGAAAGAACATTAGGAACCATGGAAGGCTAGCGAAGGTCTTTTGAAAATAATAAATAACACACCAGGCAACAACATTAGAATTTTAATTTTATCCAAATATATTTATAGCTCTCAAGTTAGACACATAGCCCACGCGTTGCTTTTGAGTATGACTTTGATAGAAAATAAAAGCAAATCAAATTAGAAGAATAAAGTAAACGCCCACATCAATGAAACAGAAGGCAAACATTTTTATGAACGAGGAAAAACATTCAGGTTGCAGCTACAGTTTTGATGCCTAAATTTAAATTCCGACCCTTTTGTTTTTTTTGTTGTTAGTCACTATATAATTAAATTGCCGTAGTCGATCAACTATTTTAGTCTCACTTTCTGTCCGAGAAATCTAATATCTTACCTTCTAGCGATAGAAAATACAATTCTCTTCAATTCGTAAACTATTTACATAAACTTCAGAAAATGAACATAGGTATGATGAAAGATGTAGAATTTATAAAGCAGAGTAAAGTGAGTGGTAAGGTAGAGAAAAATCTCACAAATAAAAATTCCAAAGTTTATTTAAGCAATATGACATATACTCATTCAAAATATAAGAAATTATGAATGAATTGCATTTCACATTACTTCACATACTATACATGTACTTGGCTGACTAAAATTAGAGATAATATAAATTTGTTAGTTATTTCAATGGCATGTGGTACAAAGTGGAGAAAAAAAAGTAAGCGCATCGTGTTTAATTTAATATATTTCTGTCACAATCATTAAAGGAAAGTTTCATACAATATTCGTTGAAAACCAAACCTCGAAAATTCCAGGACAATTTAGTGTCAAAAAATAACATTTTGTTTTTTATTTACTTAAGATGTAATACTATAGATTATACACAGCGATCCAAAATATTACAACTACCTCGTAGGTCAACATTATCACAATTGTAGCCAAGCACAGGTAAGACGGACAAAATTGTTTCTTATATCATATATAAAACATAACAGAATACGCGTTCGCACAGGCAAAAGTTTCCATAAGGGGTAAATCACGTGATTTAACAGACTTCGAAAAAAAAGCATGACGTCGAGCAAGTGGTGGAGTATATTTTATTAATATTTTTTAATTGATGTAATAAAATAATTGATATAATAAGATTTAAAGATATAGTAACTTAAATTTGTTTAAAGCTCTTAAGAAAAAACTTCATGTTTATCAGTGTAATTAATTTCAAATCAATAAGCGAATAAGTGCTGAACGAGTTAAAATTTGAAATTTTAACTGAAGCTTTAAGCTACATTGCCTTAGAAATTCAAATAAAAATCTACGTTTAACATTTAAATAAGTTATTGAAATGAATAGAAAAAGTTATAACTGTATGGAATTAAAGTTACCTAGGTGTCGTTCTTTTTGTAACGCACCAATTAATTTTTGTTTTAATATATTTCTTTTGACGTGTAATCCTTAAATTATCTCTGAAATATGTAAGGATCAGAATTCTGTGATCTACGAATAAAAATTTGCTGAAAATTATTCAGAATGATAAGAATTTGTACAATGAAGACTACCTTTCAAAATATCGGGAAAGAACAATAATTTTTTTTTCCTAATTCTGTTTCCTAAGTCTTATCAAAGCAAAGAGAAAGATATCTGCATCTGGAGTTTCCACTTTCAAGAAATATTTCCCTTTCACTCTCTCTGAGTACCTTATTATTATTTCAAAGAATTATTAATTAATTTTTAAATCAATTAATAATCTATTCGCCAATTAAGTCTTGCCCCAAGTATTGTTTTCTTTTTACATTTTAATCTAATTACAATTTAATTTCAGGAAGCAGTAGAAAAGATTGTCAATAAATTGGTTTTAAGTAGAAGGGTTCCAGAGTTTTTAATTTATTGCTTTCTTTTCTTATACAAGGCTAATTAAAATCCAGGAAAGTGTTTCACAATAATATTCGACGTAGAAGATATCGATTTCATTATCTGTATCTCTGACTTATTATTTCTGACTTATTTTCTTTTGTAATTTTTGATTATTTAAAATAGAATTTTTTTAAGGATTTGTAGCAACGGCATATTCACTTGAAATGACTGCCACATAACGTGTCAGCGGTAAAGTTCGTTTCTATTGGAGTCTATTCCTCCTTCCTCAGTGGCACGACAGCCCAGGGTGGGCCTTGACCTTCTCAAGAAGCCTTTTACAGGCCAACCTTCTTCCCGCCAATGTTCTCCTAGTTCTTAAAACTGGAAGATATTTTTCTAGGCCATCAATCCATCTGAGATTTGGCCTGCTCTTTCTTCGTGTGCCATTTGGTTGAGCATTGAAGACTCTTTTAGTGGTGCGGTCTTCGTTCATTCTGATAACGTAAACTGCCCATTTAATTCGTTGTATTTTGATGAAGTTAATGTCAGATTCTTTATATGATCGACAGAGCTCTAAATTTGATCTTCTTCGTCTATTGGAGTATATACAGTGAAAATGAGTTACCTTGTCTTGTAAATGAAAAAATATATTTCTATAATATTTTTTCTGGCGTTTTCGGATTATAGGATGAAATGATATTTCTCCATCACAGCGATCTACGCAACCCATATTGGATTGTAGTCAAAAACAGTCTTTGACTGGAGTATATCTTCATTTTTTTTTATTTTTGGGGTTGATCATTGAAGCAGCATGAATACTGCTCATCAAACACCATCAATTGAATTGGGATTAAATTAACTTTTCTCGATATAGATTCGAGTTTGACAAAGAGATGAAGCCGAAATAAACTTCACCCGATATATATTCGGGTATAATAATAAGATGCACTGTAAAAAATTACACCGTATAGTATTTGGATGTGACATTTTGAAACACTATTGCCGTGCCCGAGATATATAATCTCGGGCATGTGACAGTTAAAAGGTTAATATCCAATAAAAAGTAAATTAAAAAACTTTTGGCTGACGTAATTCAGGAATTAAATGTATTATTTTAACGAATATTTTATGTTTTATACCTACATGACTAACAAGCACTTTTGCAGATTATTATATTAAAGAAAACAAAATAAATACACCAGCAATGCTGATAAAATTGCTTATACTAGTGTACATTAGAGAATGAGTCGAGAATAAAATCAAGTTTATATTCTCAAGTTATTTTGAAATGATTAATTTAATGTACAAAGAGCAAAAGGAAATGAAACATTTAAATAATTTTTTATTGGTTATTTTAGTACACTTAATTAACTTAAGTAACTGAAGTTTCAATCCAGAATTTTCATTTCAATATATCGCGTCTCTGATCGTACTCATTTACGTAACTCTTTCAATTGCTGTTGTTTTAAACCAGGAATCAGCAAACCGTGGCTCCTTGCATAAACGGTTGTGGCTCTTCAGATTTAAATACGTATTTTATTAAAAAAGCAATTTTGTCTACTGAATTTTTTCGTTTTCTTTTTTCCTTTATAATTATCTAATGAAAATATTTCCAATATTACACATATGCATTTAAAAATTTAACTGGAATAAGATAATTACTTTATTTAATCGCTGTCCATTAATAAAGTTTGCTGAGGATCAGTGAAAATATTAGTATTATTTTTCTAAAACAGAAAAAGTTAAATTTTTGATATAAAAGCCACCCTTGAAGCACATACTTCAAAGTTATTTCCAGTAACGCTTATTTATTTGCATACATCATATTTTAATTTGATCTTAAACCTCCAACAGAAGTGACAAGAACACATTCCGCATTTTGACACGCTTAAGGATTAAAAAAATGTATGCTTAAATAACTTCTTTCTATCAAGGACAATCAAAATCAATCAATTTTTATTATTTGTGTAAACATAGAATTCTAGAATAAAAAGTACAAATGATATTATTATTGTACGGAAATTTTTTCGCGAAGCTTGAAAGTTTAGTTTCTAACATTATGATATTTTGACAATGGCTTTTTATTGCATTGAGCCACACTGAAATAAAAAAATTTTCGACCTTAGTTTTTGAAGGAACGGTAAATGTTATGCGAAACCTTATTTAAATATTATAAAAAAAAATATTAACTGCTGAGGCTCTGGATAATGATTTCGTTTTCGGAACCCTATCCCCACTCCTACACACGTGTATGTATATAAATGGTTCTTTGATACCCTAAATACTTTTTTGAGTTGCAAATTAACTGTTCGGTGATGAAATTTTGCTGATTCTTGCTTTAGACTGCATTTGTAATCTATCGTTCTTTTTAAGTATAAAATACGTCAGCATCACATTTTCCGAAAATCGTTATTCAACTTAAATGTTGTTAAATGTAAGAAAATAATACATAAATTAGTTAACAGAAAGAAGATAGAATAATTCAAACATAAATATCTGTTTTCTTTGAACTTCGTCGTATAGTCCGAATGTCCGAGAAATAGACCTTCAGCTACATCGTGCAAAGGTCCTGGCAATAAAAGTTACTGCTGGAAACTTGTCCACAGAAAGGCGGTTATGAAAAGCCAGAGTGCACAAATGCAATGCAAGAGTATATGAATGTACATGGAGCAAACGAACCCAAAGGAACCAGTGTCCACTGTCTAATTGCTACAGCCTCTTTCCATACCAACAATGGCACCTTCCACCATCTCACAATGATGTGTTTCTAAGGTGTTAAGGAGGTCTTGAAGACATTTGCCTTTAATTCCACAACATTGACAGTCATCTAGAGTGGTGTCGTAGATCATCATAACTGTCAGAAGACTAGCATCGCATAATGTTTAGCGATGTGTTCTGTTTCAGTCTTGCTACCTATAGCCATAGGATCCGTACGTGAAAGAATCAGGGCTAGAAACTCTAATTAGTTTTTCTTTTACATAGATATACACTACTGGCCATTAAAATTTCTACACAAGGAAGAAATGCAGATAACAAAATGATACTTATTGGACAAGTATATTATACTAGAAATAAAAAGTGATTAAATATTTAAGAAATTTGGGTACATAGATCCTGAGAAATCAATACCCAGAACAACCACCTCAGGCAGTAATAACAGCATTTACATGCCTGGGTATTGAGTCGAACAGAGATTGGATGGCATGTACAGGTACAGATGATCATGCAGCTTCAACTCGATACCACAGCTCATCAACTGTAGTGACTGGAGTATGGTGACGAGCCAGTTGCTCTGCAAACAATAGACCAGCCGTTTTCTATTAGTAAAGGATCTGGTGAACGTGCAGGCCAGGGCAACAGTAGAAAAATTTCCGTATCAAGGAGGTCCGTACAATACCGGCAACATGCGGTCGTGCATTATCCTGCTTAAATGTAGGGTTTCGCAGGACTCGAATAAAGGGTAGAACCACGGGTCATAACACACCAGGAATGTAGCGTGCCCTGTTCAAAGTGCCGTCAATGTGAACAAGAGGTGATCGAGACATGTATCTAATAGCACCCCATACCATCATGCCAGGTGTTGGGCCAGTATGACGATGACGAATGCACTCTGCCAATATTCGTTCATCTCGATGCTACCGAACACGGATGCGACCATCTTGATACTGTAAACAGAACCTGGATTAATCTGAAAAAATGACGACTCGTCATTCGTGCACCAGGTTCGTCGTTGATCACACCATTGAAATTGCTCCTGTCTGTGATGCAGTGTCAAGGATGCTGAGCTGAGAGCCCATACTGCAGCAAACGTTGTCGAACTGTTCGTGCAGGCACTTGTTGTCTTGACCCAGGGCTCGTGACGTAGCTGCACGATCCATTAAGGTCATAAGGTAACATGACTGTCTTCTCGGCTGCTAGTGATAGGGAGCCGTTGAGATCCAGCTCGGCGTTCCGTATTACCGTCCTGAACCCACCGATTCCATATTCTGCTAACAGTCATTGAATCTCGACAGATGTGAACAGCAATACTGTGATACGATAAACCGCTATTCCGGTACGCCACAATTCACCTTTTATCAAAGTCAGAAACGTTCTGGTACGCATTTTTGCTTCTTACAAGAGGAATCACAACAACTTTTCACCAGGTAACAACTTTCAAATGCAATTCGTGTATGAGAGACCGGTTGAACAATATCCTCATTTAAATAGATTGTAAGAGTCGCTACCGGCACCTTCTTTGTCTGAATGCGCTGGAAAGCTAATCATTTGCATATCACAGCACCTTCTTGTTTAAATTTCACGTCTGCAGCACGTCGCATTCTTGGTGTAGCAATTTTAATGGCTCGTAGTGTACAAGAATTGTACCTAGTATGATGATGACAGTAGGTTGCCTTTATTCATTCTGCGTATAATTTTAACAGATCAACTACTTGATGATGTTATCTTGTAACTTGTTGTGTTACTCATCATGATACTTCATCCTAGAATCTATTTCGAACAGGATATTACCACAAGCAAAATATAATTAGAATATTTTTAGATTGCCTCCGTTATGCTGATAATCATTCTTGGTCAGCAAATTCACCAAATCTTTCTTGAATTGAACATTTATTATGCTTGATAGGTTCCTATTCGGGTGCCACAAAATGTCATAGATCTGAAGACACAGTTAATGAATGATTGACAGAATGTATACTTCATGATGAGATTAGGAATCTGTACGACTGTTTGCATTGAAGTATACAAGCTAGCCTATACCCGCTGGAGATATTTCACCCTTTATCGATTTTAACATTCAATGCGAGATTGTTAACCGTTGACGCGATCTTACTCCTTTCAAATTTTAATCATGTCAGCATTATGCACGAGCCTTTTATATTTCCATTGAAAACAGTCTCTTTCTTCATGGTACTTTTCTTTTCTTTGTGAAAAATTTCATAATATTTTAAAAGTCGGGATCGGAATTCAATAGTCTGCTTGAAATTAAAAACCAAAAAATTAAATTATTTGCATATATGATGAAGTTATGAATGTGTTTTATATAACTTTCAGGATTCTACTTAAGTATAATTGTGTCATCTTTTTTAAAAAGAGAAAAATGGGTGAACAGTATATTAAGAAATAATCATATTATTTTTATGAAGGTTTGTCCCAGTCTATCAGTAGTAGGCGACTGTGTAAGCTAAAGCAATGGCAATAAGGGTAAAGAAATTTTATACAATCGATATATACATGCTCTGTCTTATTATTATATATTTTGATCATTAGGCATTGAGCTTCAAGCATCTGTTTTTAAACATTGATTCTTGTTAAAGATCTATTTGTCTTAAATTCCGTTTAATCTTAAGTTCCTTTTCAACTGCCCATAAATAACTACTCTTAAAATCATCGCTAAAAGCTTGTAATTAGTTAAAAAAAGACACGTTGAAAAAGGATGAAAGAATGTAAGTCTCAGAAATCAATTTTTTTCGGAAGAGACGTCTGAGAGAGATTTCAAGTGTTCTATAGGTTAACTCAAATCCAACAGTTTATCTATATTTAACTTCGCTTGACAGGGCATAAGTGCTAAAATCATTCACCCATTAAAGCTTCGAATTTGTTCTATTAACTATCAGATAGAATCTAGAAAAAATGTTGCTCTACGATGTAATGAAAATAAACGATCAAGTGTTGCAACTACTTACATTCAGCATTTCTCTGTGATAAGTTTACAAATAATAAGTATCTTAAAAGTAAAATACATATAAAGAGACACACAAAATGGCTTAAGGGATTTTTACTTTCACATGAAATACAACTTTTAAATAAATTTCTTTTTTCATATATTTTTTAAGGTTCATAATACTGTCAAAATATGTCTCTCATCTTAATCCAAACAACATAAATAAAATTGCGTTTAAAAGCTTATAATATTTAATACAGTATTTTTGTTTCTGAAAATTTAATTTGAAATTTTATTTTTGTTTTTACTGTTCTAAAAGTTAAGATGTTTTTGAGAAAAGTGACATAATATTAGATTTTGTTTTTGAAAATTGTGTAACTAGAGTTTTTATTGACTGAAAACCAGGAATTATGAGGTTTTATATTTCATAAATTGCTGTCATGCCTCATTCGAGTTACCGACAGTTACTATAGTATGATAAATTTAAATCTGTTTTTTTTTCTCTTTATATATTATATAAAACTTAGACTTTCTATTTATTCGGTAATCTTTAAATTTTGGATCAACCAGAAATTTGAAGTACTTCCAAAATTCTATATTTTGAGACTCAAAAATTCATATACGTTGACACGTAAGTTTTCTGAAATTATAAATATAATTAGAAAAAGTTTTGAAATCTAAAATTGACCTTAAATTGCTATACATATCAAACATTACATAAAATAATATAAAACAAATTAAAATTATATGTCGGAAAACGAATACATCTATCACATAGAGGTGTACAGAAGAAATTCGAATTCTGTTGCATTAAAAGTTTTCTTTCAAAATGCACTGAAATCATAACTTTGCTTAGAAGTTTTTGATAAGACATGAAAATACGGGGTTTGTACTTTCTCAATAAAATGCAATTGTACAAAATTTTGAGTTAATGAGATTTTTTTAAAAAAGTTAGACATTTCTCATTTCAATTATCCTCCTCGACGTCAGAAATTTTATGTGTAATATTTGTTTTTCGTTTCACAGGCACATAAATAACTTAAGATATATCAAACAAACTCATTATAAATGTAAAAAATCAATTAAAGAACTAAGAACTCTCTCACTAAAGAGATAAATATATCGCCTAAAGAAGATTTCTTTCGGTTTAACAAAGCACAATTTTGAATTTCAAGCATGAAACTAATAATTTGTTAAGAAATTCCAGTAGATAGTCTCTGAGAAATTTATATCATTATTTTTGCCCCCCTAAATATGTGTATCTATATTAATCTATTAGAACCTGGTTCATTTTTTAGTATGGAGGATTTCTTTATGCAAGACTATATCATAATAACATTACTGTGTAATGTAATTTATATATGTTGTGTGTAACGAATCTATAGAGATATGCAAAATAAGGAAATATATTCAACGCAACATATATGTATTTTTGTATTCAAAAATATGTAACTGATTACAAGATTTAATAATAATAATCATCTTTTCGACACCCAATACAGATTTTACATAATTAACGCGCGCGATAATAAGTATTATTTTATTTCATTAAAAAACTTCAATATGCGTCTGTATAATACTGTTAAATTTATATTATTTGGGTTTCTTTTCTTTTCTTCTTTATTTTTAATTGGATAAAAATATTGGAAGAAGCATATTTGAAAGTGACCTCAAGGGGATCTTTCATTTTAGTCGAAACAATTCTGTTGTAACAAGTGTTTCGCGCGCTATATCGACGTACAAAGATAATTTGATGAAACAACTTGAAGTATGCAATTAAGTAGTTGTGTTGTATACATTATGTCTTCGGGGCATGCAATTAAGGATACATCAAACCTCAGCTCTCTACTGATTAGGGCTGTAACAAAATAAAAATTAGAAGATAGAAATGGTGGATAATTTAGAAAAACAACCTCTGAGAAAATTTCGTTGACATTAAAACCTTGCAAGAGAGTATTCTCAATGAAGGTGTCTTTGTTTCCCTTCAAAAGTATACGGTAATTTTAGAAAATATTACAATTTTCACAAAGTAAAAAGATTTAATAACTTCAAAAGATTTTATGGGACAAATAATGAATATATAAACATTAAAATTTGATACAAAGTCAGTGAGTAGAAAATATTGCAAAAGCGCTTTCATTTGTTTTAGTCAGTGCACTAAGAACTATATACATGCACACTCAGATATTATATATATATATATATTTATAAAAGATCTGTGTTAATGAGATCATATGATCGGACGATATTTAAAAAAATTCTACATTAGGTAAAATAATTAAATTAAGAAAAATATTTCGGGTCATAAGATAACAAATAACAAACATGGATAAAAAATATTAGAAATACGAAACAAAATACTGCGAAGACATTTATTTTATTAGATGTCTGTTTTTTAATATAATGAGGTATATTAACAAGGCATTTTACTACAGGTTTTGAGCAAGCCATTGCTGTATTAAATAATATCAAATGAAGAGTGAATATTAACAATGACTTTTGAATGCTCGAAAATTGTATTTGATTCAGTGTAAGAATAAATAATGAAGAAAAAAAAGGTATAATTCGTTGATAGGGGTACAATTAAAATCGATGTCAAACTATAGAACAACTACTGGTGACATGTCTCGCAATTCTGAGCCATGCTCCAGTGATAAGATGGCACTTGAGCTGATACGTCACTCTAACTTCTACACAAGACACTTGAAGATTCTGAAGCCTGAATTTAATGCGCTATGGCCTTTTATTATTCCATGAAATAATCTTTAAGGGAATCGAAGCTTTAATTTATGATGTTCGTGACTGTAACCACAAGGCAATTCTGATTTCATGCAAGACTGAGAAAGGAACAAATGAAACTTATTTTTTAAAATACTAACTTTAGTAGCTGCAAGCTTTTAGCTTTCAAAAATATGTCAAACTTTAAAATCAGGTTATTAAAGCGAACAATTTCGTAAGTAATGCCCTAGAAAATTCACGAAACAGATTCTTAAAACAACATTTATAGATTATTTCGAAGCGTAAAAGATGGAATACTTTTTAAACAAAAATATTTGTCTCTCGCAGAATAATTATTTAGCAGATATAATTTGTGCTTTCATAATAATAATAATCAATAGGCTAGTAAAATGAAAACAAAACATTTAAGAAGTGTAAAAATAAAATCAATGTTAGAAAAGTAATATAGGTTATGGAACATAAAGAAAGATATACCAGGTGACCGAAAAATCTGGCTGCACTTTCAAATTTTAATTTCAATAAACAAACAAAGATATTCATTTGCGGTTTTTTATGTTCCATAAAGAAAATACCATAGTTTTTTTTACCACGTTTTCAATGTCTCATTTGTCGAGCGTAACATATCGATTCTATACGAGTTACGTCATCTCAGCTTTTCAATGGGCAGCCAGATATTGTTTTTGCCAATACGCTACCCATCGTCATAAATCTTTCATATGCCACTTATAAATAGTCGATCTTGAAGGTGGACTTCATGTATAAGTAGTCCGAAATTAACGCCGAACTTGTGTTCCAGGTTTTAATTCGATAAACTATGTTACAACTTGCACTTGTGCGTTTCTTTTTACAATGAAGCCCTTTTGAAACGAGAATGTTGCAAAAAGTGGACATTGCACTATATAGTTTGCATTTCATTAAACAGAAAATTTAATCCTTTCTTTATGAAACATAAGAAAAACGTAATCTAAAATCTTTGTTTACTTTTAATTCATTTTTGAAAGCGTAGCCATTCTTTTCGGACACCTTATATAAGCAAGCTGTACATCTTTTAAAAAAATCTAAAGCTTACCCAATGTATTTCATTTCATCTTAAAAATGCAGGAATATAGTGTAATCTATTAATTTTAGTGTGTCTGTAGGATGTTATTTTTTATTATTTATACATCTTAATTTTTAATAGTACCCTTTTAGAAAAAATATATTTTAAGAATTTTAACTAACAAATTATTTTTAAATGCCTTTTTTTAGCCCTTTTTAAAGTCTCACACCATAAAATATCTAAATTAAGGAACCTGATTCCTTTTTTTATTTCTGCATTACCGTATTGAGCATTTTGTTATAGGCATGATAATTACACCTTGATTAAATAGGCCGCGGTAACCAAGTGGTCAAGGTATCGAATCATGGCTGTCGTGTCATGAGTTCGAGCCTAGTAACGTTGAAGACCCGCCGTGTAGTGGCACGATGCACGTTAAATCTGTTGAGAGCTCAAACGTTGGTGCGATGTGGTAGTTAGGAGAAGGGGTGTCTCGTTACTTGACCATGGTTCAAAATTACGAGGTCCGTCGCCAAAAGCCCTCGTGTAGCTGAACAATGCGACGTTAATCTTCACTTACTTACCTTGATTAAATTATGATATGTACTTGATTAAATTTCAATATGTAATGTTTTCCTCTCGAGACAATTTTTGTGTAATGTAAATGTTTTATGAAGTTAGAAATATGTGCTGCAAAATGAATGTTTAATTACAAAAATATTAACCAAGAAAGTATTCAGCAATTTTGTAACACAATTGCTAAACAACTCAATGGCGCGCCACCCATCCGGTATAATGGTTCGTGATGCTGACTGCGTTGCCGTAGGGGCTGTGGGTTCGAATCCCTGATAAGGCATGAATGTTTGTGTTGTAATCCTTCTCTTCTTTGTGATGTGTGCTTCACGCTTACTTCTAAGTAAGCCCCCATGTGATACTTTGTTGTGCACGGGGTTATACAAGTTCTCAAAAAAAAAAAAAAAATTCAATGGGGAGCAAAAGCCCATGAGGGTGAAGGCCTACTGTGCCCTTATCAGTTTTCGTGACCTTAGGCGCAGAGGTGCATGAGTAGATGTTCCGGTCAGGTGTTCAATCTGACGAGAAACCCCCGGTGTTAAGTTCCCAAACAAGCTTGGTACTCATTAATTGACCCACTGAGGGGATAAAAGGCTGAGTCAAACTTACCCTGCCCGGGGTTTGAACCTCGGACCTGTGGCGGGGAAGCGTGATACGCTGCTACCCCTAGCCATTGAGTTTCTTTGTAACGCAATTACTTTTTGTAAATATGCAGGAAATAAGATGTATGAGCACACACACACAAGATCGGGAAAAAAAGAGAGGAAAATTAGCAAATTGGTTAAATTTTCATGTATGGTTAGCCTTTCATTTTAAACATTATACGTGCCTTTTCCCAGTCTTTGATGAATTTTTTACTGGACAGTTTTAAGTTTTTATCAACAGACCTAATCTTCATCTAGAATATCTCGTCTTCATGTACACTGAAAACAAACAAACAAAGCGAAGCTCCCTAAAAAATAATTTAATTGTGTGTGGAAATTTTGGATATACATTCCTTCGTAACAGGCATGTAAATGAGTACATTTATAAGGTCACAATGGTTGTTAAAATCTATCATAGCAAGCGTATCTATTGTGCAACTAACGGGCGTCAACTAGAATTAATCTGTTCTGGTTGTCGTCGTCTTAGTTTCTTAGAGACACAACGAATAATGCCATTACAACATAATTGAAGACCTTTTAACCAACTGAATGACTCTGATCTTGGTCGCATAGTCTTAACGTATGCAGCTGACTAGTCACTCCGAGCAACAGACCTCCAGCTACAACATACGGATACGGCAATGTAAAGGACATGACAGCAAAAGTTGCTACAGGAAACTCGTCCGCTGAAAGACGGCTATGGAAAGTCAAAGTGCGTAAAGGTAAGACAAGATCAGAAAACTATACATGAGGCTCGAGCTGCTCCAACGGCATTAGTGTCCCCTATCCAATTGCTACAGCTCCTTCCATACAGTCTATGATACCTTCCACCATCTCACAGTGATATGCTTCTTCGGAGCAACGACGGTCTTTAAGATGTCTGTCTTTTACTACGCAACATCAGCAGAGTAGTCTTGAATGTTGCCGTAGATCATAATGACTAGAATGGCATCGTATAGCATCTTTTTTCAGTCTTGCAGCGTATAACCATCGGATCCGTGTGTGAAAGGACCAGGATCTGTGGTCTCAAACAGCCTTTGTTTTACAGAGGCGTACAAGCATTATAACCTGTTGTAAAAGAAAGGAATGCTACATATGATGACAGTAGGCTGCTCTTGGGATTTCTGCGTGTACCTCAATCACTTCAACAATTTGTTGGTGACTTCTTCCTGTCAGAGGCGTTACCCTTCAAGACATGACATCTTCGGACAATTTTCGAATAAGATAGTGTTAGATGTGTGCGTGTGACATATGGCTTGCGTATTTGCTCTTGATACTCTTTCTTGTCCTGAATGGTATCCAGATCTTTCACCGCCCTACAAATATTTCGAAGAAACATGCCAAGCAGTGATATTTGCGGGCACGTCAAAATTTCCCTGATCTGTAGAAACAATTGATGAATGCTTTCGAGAGTGTATCACAAGATGAGATAAGAAATATTTATTCCTCCTTATACTGAAACAGACAAGAATGTATTACCATCAGGTGAGTCATCAGTTACTGATTTTTAACTTTTAAAAAGAAATTTTTAGCAATTGATTGGTTCTATGGGTTTTAATTTTTGGTTTCATTATGGGCTTTTGAGACTCTCACGTATTTAATTTCAATAAAATCAGGAACTTTTTTCATTGGAATTCTTTCTTTCTCTTGTTAAAGAGTGTATATTCTTTTGATAAGTTATTAAATCGTTGTGTGCATATTGCTTTAGTATAATTTTATTGTAAAAAAAAAATAGTTTGAAAACGAAAAAGATGCCTTTAATGTTAACCATAAATTTTACTTACAATATTAAAAGAAATTATTTTTTGTTTATATAATACTATTTATATAAATTAAATTAACGATGGTTACCAGAATAATTTAAAAATTCACTTAACAGTAAAGTTTTTTTGTGTGTGTTTGTTGTTTTTCTAAATAATTTAAACTTCATTTAAATATAAAGATAAATCCATTTCAGTTTAATATATGTTAAACTACCTCAATTAAAAAATTATTTGGATATCATATTAAAAAACGTGTTATTTTGGAATTTAGAAGAAACGAATATTGATAAAGATACTTTTTTGAAACTGATGGTAAACAAGAGAGTCTGAAACCGAGGACCAAATGCAGAGCTACTGCAGGGCTTAGCAACTAATGGACTCATTTAGCCCTTTTCTATTAGACTAACAAGATAATATACTGTTGTCCTCAGCGTCTCTGTGGTCTCGGTTGGAGCCTTTGATTTACTAAATGAAGAATAGTAGTGCGGAAAGAGTTGTACTATCCAAGACTTATTCTACGAAGAAAGAAGAGGGGGATTCGATTGTACTTCTATTTCCTTTTACGTACTGATAAACACATCCAGAGTTTGCATCATTTTGTTATTTAAGCTTTCAAAAAATGCATATTAAAATATTATAATAAGAAGAGACAGATACCACACACACACACACACACACATTAATGTTCAAGAATATCTCTAAAAAGGAATTACAGTATAGAAACTACAATTCCGCTGCCGGAAGCTAAATAGTTATTATTTTAGATTTGAAAATATCTTTTTCAATTCCTACTATTATAGCTCTCACTCTCTCTATATTTATTCATTTATTTATTTATCTTAGTGGAATTTTCAATCTTTAATAAAATACATTTTAAAGCTCTCGATTGAGCTGAAATTTTATATACATGATTATTTTGGATGACAATACAATAATTTAATTATAATTAATAAAAATTAATTATTTAAAGAATTACAAATACAGCCATGTTGGCATTATTTTTGCCGACTTAGCGACCATTTTGGCGACTCAAAACTTGAAAAGGTTTTTTCTCACTTTTTAAAGTATTCAGTTGACCTGTGAAATTTTATATACACGATTTTTTGATGACAATACGATACTTCAATAATTAATAAAAATTAATTACCACTTAATGTTGTGATTCTATCATATGTATATACATATTTATATTAATTGAAACTATTTAATAAAAAGTAGCTAAAAAATAAAATTTTTCTTTGTTGATCTTAGTAGGAAGTGACTTAAATTTTTTTAAATATTACTTGTTTATATCAAGCTAGTTTCGATTTTTGTTTATTAAAATATCCCAAAATATATATAAACTGCATAGAACTATCAAAGCCAGGTTTTTTTTTTGTTTTGATATATTAAAAATAATTTCTGTGTTTGGCATTCTACCTTTTGATATTCATTCTATACCAGCTTTTGAATATTAGAATAAGAACATGTGTGGCACACACACACACACACACACACACA
>BMAV01023827.1:115643-127334 GCA_019973955.1 Trichonephila inaurata madagascariensis
GGTATTGATCGAAAAAGTTTAAGGGTGAAAAAAGCCGAAATTTGGAACGTGTTTGTAAAAAGATATAGTTGTGCATTTACGATTGAGAAAAGTTGAAAGAAAAAATGTTGTTTCTTTCACTTAGTATAATCTAATGAACTAAAATACACACACATTTCAGCATTTTTTGTTTGTTTTAGATAAAGAAAAACCTTCTTCAAAAGGAACTTTTAATGCGAATTTTTAAAAGAGAAGGATACTTCTTCTAAATAAATACATTTACTCAAACAAATGATAAATGCATTTACTCGATAAATTTGATTCCGTGCTCTTAAGAAATATTTTTTTTTCTAAGTGCATTAAAGTATATATGAAACATACGCAAAGTTCTAATACCTTCATGAGTAAATGCTTTTGAAGTATTAAATATTCTGTTCATTTTTAGTACGATGTTGCTCGTAAGAAGAAACCGAAATTTTTTATAATTGAATAAAATACTAACAAATCAATATATATATATATATATATATATATATAAATGTATATGAAATATTTCAATTAAATATTTTTGGAGAGTGGTAAAAATATAATTTCAAGACGTGGCGAGTGGTTGATGTTAATGTGGTGAACCAAAAAATTGGGCGTGGCCTGTAGTGAATGAATGACTGCATATTAGATACATGTTCTATGTTGATTGATGCTGCGTATTCAATGCTATTGATGAGGCAGATTGGAAGGTCTATCCATTTTATTCAACATTTAGGTGTTTTCACATCACAAGAAGCAAACATAATGGCACAAACACAGAACAAAGAACAACAAACAAACACACAACGCGCAGCAGCCGGCTGGCTACATGTTTACAGCGAAGAGCAGAGAGAGAGCGGGCTTTCTAGAGGCTTGCTATTTATATTCAGCGGGACATCACGTGATTTAGGAGGTGGATGGATGTAGCTTCAAAAGTCTCCGGTAGGCGGGTAACCAATTAAAATAATTACACGGTTGTCCTGAAGGACTGGACATTAAATAATTCAAGAGCTATTACAGATTAAATTATTGGAATTATTACATTTCCCCCCTCTGCAAAAGACGTGTGTGTTTCAGGGCCTTTGGTCCACACCCGTATCGTACAGATATACCAAGTTAAAATATTCAGATTAACATTATTTAAAAAAAAAATTCCCTTCACTTAAACATTAATGTAAAATTATTCAAAAATTGGCAAAAATATTATTTTAAAGTGTGTAAAAATATTTAAACAATCATATCCGCCACCTTGTTATTATTGACTATGAATTCAAAAATTTTCTTTTCTCTTAAACATTATCATGAAAATGATTTTGAACATGGAGAATATGGTCTCAGAAAAATATGAAACAAAAATGTACATAAGTAAATTATAAAATATAAGATTGCACACTACGAAAATATCAAAATAAGGTTATTAAACATTTGAAATAAAATGGAAGCAGAAAATAATTTTTAAAAATATTTGTAAATTGCACACATCACGTAAAGGTATTAAAATATTTGTACATGGAAATTCATTTCTTTCTTGGTCTTGTTTGGGAAGTAGTTGCCTTGTCCAAGTTAGCTAGACCTGGCAAGGTTGAGACGTGTCCGGACACTGGTAAATAAATATGCTGGGCCAGAGGCCTCAGCAGTGGGATGTTGTCTCTAATTTGGGATTTAATGAATATGAATTCACATTAAAATTTCTAAAATACAAAAATTTCTTAAAAAATAGATGGAAAATTGTATACAAGAAAGAGCATTGAAGATGAAAACAGGCTAGTAAAAAGAATTTAAGAGATTGGCCCACGCTTTGCACAATCATTAAGACAAACTTTAACTCTTATCGTGTAAACTGCACCATATCCCCAAATACAGCAACTTCCCAAGACTGGAAATTGCAAGTCAACTGAAAAAAAAAAAAAGAATATATAATTTTTAAAACTATCTATGATTTATTTTTATTTATATTATGCTCTAATTCTCAGAAAAGGTACAAGTTAGGAGCCAATAGTATTTTGACAGTCAAAGATGTATTCCCTTGAGGGACCCACTATGCACAATCCTTACAAAACCCTTCTTATTTATTATTTCTTCCATGTGAAAACATTTGCTTATACCTTTATTTATTTATTAATATTTTCTCAACCTAAGTGCTCTCAAACCATTATCATTTTATACACATTAAAAGTTGTTCGTTTTCATATCAAATAAATTGTATCATGGCAATAGAGTAAACTTATCATAATAAAAATTCTTAAAACCAATAAATATATCAAATAGTATCAATACAAAATTCTAAAAATAAGAAATATCAAAACATTTGTAAGAATTCAATAAACACCTGAAAAAAACTACAAAAGCACCAATTCTCATATTCAAAATCAAAAATATAAACCCGAGATCTCTGGAAATGTTTTTAAAATTGTAACTTCATAAGAACACATACACAATAATAGGTGGAGTTGATTGCCCAATCATTAAATTTTAGGTATAATCGAAATATGGAAATAATTTGTAACAAATATATTCAAAAATAGAATAAACCATAAATTTATATCAATATCATTTTTTGGAATCAAACTGGGTTATATGAAATAGCATTTTAAACTTTAAATTTATTTGCAAATCATCACTTTTGAATTTTAGATTTATTTTCAAATTTTATCATCAGGCATATTAATAATAAAAAATTTCTAAAACATTTTAAATTAAATTATTAAAATCCAAATAATAAAAATATACACTCTATTTAGAGCTAACAGCAAATTATTAAAGCAGAATAAAAAAGAAAGACTTATCACTGTTTAAAAAAATAGCTTGCGTTGCACTTTTTCACATTACTTTTAACCAAAACACATCTCGTGCACATTAGGAACATTTTTTCTTTTTCATTGGAACACCGAACTAATGATAGAATTGTATGCTGATTTTTTTCCCCCTTTCACACAATCGCTCACCACACTTGAAGCCCTTTAATGGAGTAGATGAAAAGGGGATTCCTTAGTGAAAGGATTTTGGTTGTAATAATTTTGATTTTTTTAATTTCTCTCCCGCGTAGAAAGATCCTGCCGACTATTAATGCGTAGTGGCCGGTGTTGTATTATTTTTTGAGTGTTAATAGGGTTTCTGAAAAACATCTTCTGAATGGACGCTCAGCATTTTTATTTTGGCAAACACATCAAAAGCTATAATTATAGTGGTATTTCATATTAGAACAGGGACGAACACGCACACAAATAAAGCACAAAGGATAAAAGAGCTTCAGCCATTTGTACATATTCACATTGACGAGCTAGAGATAAACTTGCGACGAAAACATGGCGAAAACAAAGTGGACAAAGAGACGAGCCGTAGCGACGTCCTGCAGGACAAAACACAAAGACAAAAAGAGAGCGATCACACAAGATTTTCGCTTTATATACCGGCAGCGACAACCGCGTGATTATTATGTAATAGTAGTTCTGATTGGTTGAAATGGGCGGGACAGGGATTTTGGAAACTAGTTTATTACGATTAAGATTAAAGTCTTATTTTTGAACCAAAAAATTAAAGCTTGTTTAAATATTAGTAAAAAGAGTTAGAGTTAAAAGATTGCTAGAGGGAATTATTATATATATATGTTTCTAAATAAAATATAGTGGACTTCAAAAATGTGCTTAAAATGTCATTACTTCATTATTAAGGAATATTGAAAATCGTTACTGGAGCGTCAGACAAACTGCACGACTGTATTGAAAATAATCCTGAGAAATAATATACTTTCAGGAGCAAAAGCATAAATATTTTAACAAATACTCGTTCAGTATTTTTAGGTTGAGTTTTAATTTTAAATTGATCTTTCTAAATGTAAATGTTTCGTTTGAGAAAAGCAAAATGTATAATAATGTTTATGTATATATAATAATATTCTATAGTAAGTTTATATGTAATATATATATATATATATATATATATAGTTAGTATTCTCTACTATAGAGACGTGAATCATTAGAACACTAAAGCCGAAGTATACAAAATAGAAATTGGAATATAAAACATACATTCAAATTTAGATTGACATTATAATTTATAAAAATACAAGAATTTAAAGGATATATGGATGCTGCAGTATTATAAACATTGCTGACTCTTAGGATAGCTTTTATATATAAAATAATATATATAAAAGTGGGGTTTAAAATGTTTTCTGGGCAGCCGATCTCCCCCTTTCTGTTAATCATTCTGAGCGAAATCCTATTGAAAATAATGGACAGAATTTTTTTAAATCTATTACAAGAAAAAGGTAACTTACCTAAAATTGCAATTAAAATGAATAAACCACGCTGAATCTGGGTACAATAAACAAGCTTTTGCCAGTTTCTGGACCTAAATACAGATTCAAAGCATGGTATTGGTGGAATAGTAGCAATTAGCAAAATTATGAAATTAATAGAACTAAAATAATTTAATAGTACGTGTATAATTATTACCGTTACTTGTGGGATTCTAAGATTATATTCGTATATATATTTGAGTATAAAATATTACAATATTACTATGGTTAACATAAAACTAAAGGAATACGTAATTTTAACTATAATTTGAATATATAGGTAACCATATATAAGTATATCCAACTAGGAAAAATGATAAATTTCTTCTTAAAATAATAATAAATTATTAATATTCTAAGGAATTTAATCCTCTTACACAATTTAGAATTTATTTATAAAAATGATTATTAACAAAATTTATTGGGTATTTTTCAATTAAACAGTATTTAACGAGAAATGTTTATATATATATTTTTTTTTATTTTTTCTGATTTTTTCGAAACAAGAAATTTGTCGCATTGTATGTAATAAATAATAATATTTTTGAATATTTAAACATTACTTTCCCAATGAGGCACTTTTATAACATTAAAATTAAATTAATCTCTTTTTTGTCATAAATATAATAGTAATTATAACATTATCTTTTTGTTTAATTTATATATCAAGAAAATTTGCTTCATAGTTGTTACTATCTGTCTATATTAAATTAAGGTGTCATCTAGATAACGAAAAATGTAATATTCAGAATTATCTATGAAGCTAATTAATGAAGCAATTATGAAGATTAATGTAACTATGAAGCAAAATAATGTAAATATAAAATGGCTAGACAGTTTTAAGCTGGGTCACTTTGTGGCAAATGTTTAATCCGTTGATAATAGTTATTTACCTTTATTATATATACAGTTTTCTTTTAGTACAAACCTTATGACAGAATTAAAGCTATCATAATTAATATTTTTAAATAAATTATCTTTATATAGTTTTAAAAGTATTTTGATCATACCATCAATTTCAGTAGGGTTGAAAAGATCTTCAAAATTTAAACTATAGACTGAAGCAATCTTTTTATCTTTAATTTATTCAACAAGTTCTTTATTATTTTTAAGTATGGCTGTGGATTTAATATTATTTATTGTACCTTGTAATATTTCGTGAAGAATTTTACTTGACTTGCTTATATATGTTCTAAAACCATTAGTAACTATTCTAAACTTGACTGGGGTTTTTATGAAATTTAGGAGTAAGAAATAAAAGCTGAAATTTAAAATTATTATTAATTCGTATTTTGAATTGTTTATTAAAAACCAAATTTGGATTGTTTATTTATCTATCAGAAATGGATGACCTAATAAAAGCTGTATTATTATCAAAATATTTGCTGATCATTAAACTATAATAATATTTACATATGAAGGCAAAATTTCCTGGCACTTTATCAACATAAACTATAATAAATTTATTTTGCAATTTTTTAATCTGATTTTTATATCATTAAAAGAGATAATATTATCTGTACCAAAGTTATGTTTATTAAGCAATTGTGTAATATTATACTTGAATTCTGTGAATGAATTTAAAGACATACTATATCTAATAGCTATTTTGTAAATGGATATTGCTTAATATCATTATATAATTGATTTTTTATTATCTTATATATTATTATTGGAAATCATTAGTCTGAAACCAAAACTTTTATTCATTATATTTCTGACCTTGTCGTTTATAATATTGATGTCACCAGTAATAACATACTGGTGATGTTTATCAAAAATACTTTAAATTCATTTCATTTACAAGACCGTAAGTTTTCCTGCTTTACAGAAACATCATAGTTAAAAATTGATCTAGCTATTTTTTTATTGTATTTAAAAGTCCTTTTATAATAATGATATTATGAATGTATATATATATATAAGTACAGGAAAAAAATCTTTCAAATCGTACACCATGAATAATATATTAAATTTTGTGTGAGGGCTCGTCTTTTTAAAATGAATTTATATGAATTTGAAATGAATTTTTTTGAGTGTGTGTGGACTACACATAAAAATAACTGCTTATTTTACCTTTTAGAAACATATCTTTTTTTTAAAGGACTATTTTTTTTGTTTAAATTCGTCCCTAAATTCTGTTTAATGTTTAGATATATTTTGTTTCCAGGAAAAGGTGTTCTGGTATAGATGCAAAGTTTAAACTCTAACCAATTATAACAAAAAATTGAAATTATTTGAATTTCTTTTGCATGGACAAATAGGATGTATATTTGCAATCTTGCTGAAATTAAATTTTAATATTATGAAATCACGTATACACATACTTTCTACTATATGTTTCCTAGACTTCAAATCGCAAATTAATCATTGTGACTAATTTCAAAAAATTATCGATTACAGTTGATGATACTTGAGAGTTATTTTTTATCTAACTACATTTGGAACCGCAATTTTGCAAAAGCATATAAACGTATGTGTTTTTAATATTTAGTCTCACTTAGATTAGAATATAGTATAAAACTGTTTTAAGAATATTACTACAAAAAATTATTTAAATGCAATATTTTGGCAAAAAATGAACAATTCAAACTATTTTCAAAGCCTTCTCCTTTTATGAAAAATGCTTATTTAATAATAATATTTTGCCTATATATAGCTCAGACCTCTGTACAGAGCCTGAACTAGGATATTTGAAAAAATTCACATTATTTTCAGAGTTAGTACCGATTGAAATAGTTCTGGGAGAAATAATTGAAATAATTATGGGGGTTTTTTTTGTTAAAATTTCTCCACTCTTATGTATTAAAATACGGATATATACACTTCTAAGTTATACATTTTACAAAATCCTATTTCAGGTTCTCTGGAGAATTCTTAGTTATATGTAAGCAAAATATTATTGTTATCGAAGTATTTTTTATGAAAGGAGAATGTTTTGAAAATATTTAATTCTATGTTCATTTTTTGCCAAAATATTGCATTTAAATATAATTTTTTTGGTAATAATATTCTTAAAACAATTTTATACGTGTTTTCTAATCTAAGTGGCACAAATTATTAAAAGAATTCGTTTGAACACTTTTTCAAAATCATGGTTCCGAATGCACTAGGATACCTTAAGATTAATTTATTTCATCCGATGGAGAGATCTGCACGTTCACTCGAATGTTTTGAATACTGTGCTGTTACGGAATACATATGGAAATATATATCAATTTTTCTAATATTCAACTAAAGATTTGTGACGGGGCTTTATCGACTTTTTCTTACCAATCTTCTTGGGGAATCTTTGGGGTCAACATTGAGTTATTTCACAGCCAGCCCTTTCAAGAAGAAACTTTGATATTCAGATTAAATAGTAGATGTATAGTGGAGGTTTAGTAATCGTTGGAGAAGAAGGAGGAAAAGGAAGCTGTGATGCTGAACGCCACACAGTGGGCAGTTTTCCCAATCTGGTGCACGGAAAGTCCAAAAATGAAATTGTACGAAATAAAAAAAAACAACTCACTATTTATGGTCCTCATAGGTTCCCTAGCCATCTGGTAAACAGTTTTCGTCAGTACGCTAATGGAAATATTCTACAATCAGCGGCTTAGATTGGGTTTCTTTTTGCTACAAGAAACACTTGCGAGCGTCATTTTCTGGTAAGAAGTTCAATCGTTTCGTCTGAAAAAGGTTTTGCAGATTTAAGCGTTTATTTTAATACATGCCATGGAGAAATTTCTTGATTTGACTTACAAATTAGGCTCATTTGATTAAAAATTGTAAAAACATAACATATAGCACAGCATGTAACTTCTACTAACATATGTCGATTTTTTTGTATTTATTGGAGTAGAACTATTGGGATTGACATAGATTGTGTGTGTGATCACAGTAACACTTAAGTCACATAGAGTAGATATAGACCTTTAATTTAATACCAAATTTAGCTGCTGCTTCCTGCTACTCCCAAAGTTATGATTTTTTTTCAGCGTTGGCCGATGGTATTACTCGGCATGCCTTATTCAATGCATGGCAGGAAGAGAAAGAACCTAGCGCAAAACTAATGTTGTTTTGAGTTGAGTTAGGACTACAACGGACTTTGATAAATATGAGGACCAGCAGCAATTAAAATTTAGAAAAACTGTTAAAAATTTCTGCTCGTTTTGATGATTTTTGAAAAATTCACATTATTTTCAGAGTTACAATCATTTGAAATAATAATCGGCATATTTTCCTAAAATTTCTCCCTTCTGTTTTCGTAAAACATGGATAAACCCACTTCCAACTTATGCATTTCAAAAATTCTAGTTGAACCTCTGTACAGAGGTCTGAGCTGAATATAGGCAAAACATTATTACAATAGAAGCATTTTTTAAAAAAGGAGAACATTTGGAAAAAAGGTTATTCTAAGTTAATTTTTTGCCAAAATATTGTATTTAAATAATTTTTTTTTGTCATAATGTCCTTAAAACAATTTTGTACATGTATTCTAATCTAAGTGACACTTAATATCATGAAAATTATACATTTATGCGCTTTTTTTAAATCATGGTTCCGAAGGTAGTTGGATACCTTAAATATTGATTTTTGCTGGGTGGGATCTACAATAGTATAATTAGTCTATTTGAGGCTACAGGTGGATGAAACAAAGTTCTGCATATTGTGACATAGATAAAATGGTACTCCAAAAGGTCTAGAAAAGCGATTTGCTGAAACCTTATTGTTTTAACTTCTAACTAGTTGGCTCTCCCTTGCCCCTTATGATCACCCTAATTACCAGTCATAAAAATGTATGAGTTATGATTATTAGAAGAGTGGTTGTAGTGTCACCACATTCTGCAATAAGGGATGAATTGTGGATACTTTTTAGTCTTCTTGAAATAGCACTCCACTATCAGTAATCCATATTCAATATAAAGATTTCTAATATTAGTTATATAAGTTAACAGAACACATAAGGAAAAAAAATAATCATTTTTATCCTGACTTACATTTTTGAAATATTATAATAATTTGTATTTTTATATCATACATTATCCGTTCAAAAATGACTTCAATGTAAACTTGTCGCGGCCCGAAGGTCACGGGTGTAAGAGGGGATTCGCTGAAGAAACAGACGATCTTAAAAATAGCTACTTTTATTCTATCTTTAACAAACACTTTATGAATTATATATATCTATATAGCTCAACTCTGGGAGCAATCTGAAATCCTAACACTTAATCTGATATATAAGGTTACTGAAAATCACTTAGCTTCGGTCGAAACTTCTTATGACGATTCTTCTCGAATCCTGATAGCTTGATCAGCTCCAGTTATTTACTTCCACAACTTCTGGTGGATTTTAAGACGAATATTAATTTCAGGATGCGTGACCTCCCAGTCACAGTTCATCTTCTCTTATTCTTAACTTTCATGATTAAGGTATCCGACTACGTTCGGAACCGTGATTTTGCAAAAGCGTGTAAATGGATGATATTTATGATATTTAGTGTCCCTTAGATTAGAAAATGTATATTAAATTGTTTTAAGAATAGGATTACAATAAAAAATTATTTAAGTACACTATTTTGACAAAAAAATGAACATAGAATGACCCATTTTCAAAATATTCTCCTTTTGTGAAAAATGCTTCTATTGTAATAATATTTTGCCTGTATTCAGCTCAGACCTCTGTACAGAGGCTCAACCAGAATTTTTGAAACGCATAACTTGGAAGTCGTTTTATCCATGTTTTACGAAAACAGAAAGGAGAAATTTTAAGAAAATACGCCGATAATTATTTCAAATGGTTGTAACTCTGAAAATAATTTGAATTTTTCAAAACTCATAGTTGAGCCTCTGTACAGAGGTCTGAGGTATATACAGGCAAAATATTAACACAATAGGAGCATTTTTTACAAAAGGAGAACATTTGGAAAAAAGGTTATTCTACCAAAATATTGTATTTAATTAATTTTTTTTGTCATATTGTCCTTATATATAAAACAATTTTATACATGTATTCTAATCTAAGTGACACAAAATATTATGAAAATTATACAATTATGCGCTTTCTTAAAATCATGGTTCCGAAAGTATTCGGATACCTTAACGATCAAAAATTAACCATTGATGTTGTCGTTGTTACTTATGCCGCCTGATCTACAATAACATCAGATCAAGGCCAATTCATCGTTGCTAAGGGCTAGATTTTTACTCCTGTCTTTAGCCTTAGCTTTGCAGGTGACAATACGATTTCGCTCGGTTCCACCCCAATTTTGAGCTTGAACACCTTGGGGGTGGTCAGAGGCCTCCCATCTCTCTTTCCCGTCCACGAACTTCACGAGAGCACTTGCGGCTAGACGGCTTTTTAGAGTAACCCCATATCGCGAAGGCACAATACATTTACAAACATACATGCCTTCTCCAGAATTCGAACCCCCAGGCTCAACGGCACCGCAGTCAGTGTCACTAATCAATATACCAGATGGGTGGCGAAGATTAACCCTTAACCTCACCTACCCAACGTCAAGGTTTAAGGCGATGTGGTACCCTAAAAATCATCAAACTATCGATTTTTTTTTTATTGGCTTATATGATGCTTTTAATCCTTCTTAATGTGTCTGCAAAATTTCAGAGTTGTATCTATATTTTTTATTCAGTTATTTATCCATTTTTGCTGCATGTCAGTAGACTAAACAAAGCTGCCACGCCCACTTTTCAGATCGTCTGCTAGAAAAGAGCCTGATAAATAAGGAACTAATTTTTTTTTTACTCCACGCTGATGAGTGTTTAAACTGAAATGAAAAAATTGTTTTGTTTGATTATATGAGAGTTATTCTACTGCGTTTTCTTTGAAGTTCTGTTCCTACAAATTTAACTATATTTTTGTGTTCTGAAGAGTAAGAAAAGTTGCTTTATATACGACAAGGAATTTGGTGATTTCTCCAAAAAGTTTAAAAGTTAACATGCCTAGGCCTAAAAAAAGTATTAAATCTGCCACAACGAAAGCTTTGAAGAGGTGGTTTTCAGATGCTAAGACAAGTTCAGAAGTTTCTCAAAACACTAACTTGAGGTGTGCAAAACTTGAAGAATGCAATACTTTTTCTCGTTTGGATGAAAAATATACTGGTATATCCAGATCTCCAACATACGTCATTATTGATAAAAATGCATTAACAAATCTTTTTAAAAATACTCTATGTAATACTTGCAAAAATGCTTTTTTGCGAGTAAATTTTGGAAGAGCCTATGGATTTTGTGAATATATTAAGGCTTTTAAAATTATGGAAAAAAAAGAGTATGAATATTTGTGTACATGTTGTTTATTATAGTAGTATAGAACTGTGCATGAAATAAACTCTAAAATGTGTGTGTAATTTTTTTAAAAATTGTTAAGATAATGTTTTATGAAA